>JAVQKC010101023.1:0-12983 GCA_036025475.1 Philypnodon macrostomus | reverse complement strand
CACACACTCCCCTAAACACACTCACCTAGACAGACTCGACTATACACACTCCACTACACACACTCCCTTACACAAACTCCCCTACACACACTCCCCTATACACCCTCCCCTACACACACTCCCCTACACACACTCCCCTATACACCCTCCCCTACACACCCGGACCCCAGTTTGGGAATCACTGCTGATATATGTGCAATAACATTAATAATAACGAGCAATACCACAATCTTTCTACTTCATGAATTCTCTCTTTGTACCAGGCCTAACTGTTTATCCAATAGAGCACCATCGTTGGGAGGTCAATGCCATTTTCGTTGTACAACCTGCAATGACAATAAAGCCTGTTCTATTATATTCTATCATGCTTTCGTCTTGGGGCCTGAGGCAGGAGAAGCTTCTAAAGTTCATCTGTTACAGTCATATTCATAGTTAATTGAATTTACTGTGAACAGACCTCATGATGTTTGTGGATTTATTTATGGATGTGAGAGCTAAGTCCATAAACATTGAGGTCTCCAGGGTTCACAGAGTCTAGATCAAAATGCATAAAAATGTACATAAACTGTTAAACTGTACAAAAAGTAACTCTCGATATAAAGTGGCAATTAATAATGACTCGTAATTGTCTTGACTTCTGTTTCTGTGCAAGCAAACCTCTCTGGAACAGATCTTTTGGAAGAAATACAAGCTCGTTCGCACATGTCCTGGGAGACTTTTCTCAGTTTTTCCAACCACCTTACCTCCCAAACAAGGGACTGCCCTGTCCACATTATTAACCTCAGACCAGCCATGAACTGATTTGGCAAAAATCTGAATTTATTTACAGAAGTTGGCTCATTTTACCTGAACTCACCTGTCACATGTCTCCTTCACAGAGCTCCCCTTAAACACAAAGAATATAGACTTTATATATAGACTCTAGACGACCATAAAGCTACTGTTCAACACAAAAACACCAGGTCTGCTCAGTTTTTATTTCTTGGAGCTCTCTCTGTAAAAGCCTTTTTTAAAAGCAATTTGTGGTTTGTGTGAGACCTGTGACTTGACCTGAGACTTCCAGAGACATTCACCCTATAGCAAGGAAGCTTCATTCACCCCAAAACGACTCATTTCACACTGACTGAGGTTTTGTTAAAGTCAAAAGATGCTAAATTTCCCTTTAAGGTAAACTCGTCTCTGCATTTGACCGACCCTTCAACGCCACTGTGTCAACTCTGAACTCTTGATTTACATAATGTCAGTCTCTCTATAACAACACACAGCTTTGAGTGTGGCCTTCACGCTGCACTGTGTAGATATTCCTTTAGATCAGGGATGGCTTGGCGGGCCAGAGATGCCCCAGGACAGCCCAGAATTTATGGATATTAAGCCAAATTATCAATGACACAGACTGAATGTCCAGATTCCCCGTTCAGCTCAGAGTTGGCCCCATGGTTGGCTACATTAACTGATCAGATTTTACTAGATTGAACTGGATAAAGGTAATTTTATACAGTTTTCATTATGTTTAGACAATAATCTTAGTCCATATGAACAGGAACGTTGAATGTTATATTGTTTGGAGATGAGGACCCCCAGAACCTCAGATTACATTTTATTATGCTAAAATATTCATAAGGAAAGAGTCAAATGTAAAATAACTTAACAAAAATGGTTTTATTATAGAAGCATTGATATTTCATCTCATTCAATGACAAATATTTTTGCATTTGGCCCGCGGAGTAATCCATTTTTATTTTGGCCCCCTGAGGAACCTGAACACCCCTGCTTTAGTCACAATGCTAGTCTCTAACACGATCCTTAACATAAACCAAGTGTCACAGCGAAATGTTTTATAAGAATTATTGCTTAACGGTTTCCCCACATTTTATGACATACTTATTACCATTTCATAGTTTTTGGTTTCGCAAAAATACTATCGTTTTGTTCAAAAAGTTCATTGTTGCGTTGTATACTTCTGGGTTTGACATTATGGTCACCGCGGAATTTACTAAACCGAACATTACTTTCACATCAATCTTTATTTATTTTCCAGTTTATGCCTTTTATTCCTAAACACAATCTTGAAAATACATACTTTACAGTTCTCGTATAGTATTGTGATTTATATAGGCCTTACAGATAAACAACAGTATCGTTCCAGTTTGTATTGTCAGATTTCCCGAGTGTCCATGAACGCAGCGCTGCACTTTACGCACACTTCAAAGAAACTGTTACGTAATTTCGGGGTTAAAGTTAAACTGTTACGACCCAGCGGAGACGCCGGTGAAACGGAGCACACTATAGACGGCACCGGGAGACCGACAGCAGCCAATATACATATATTCTCCTCCGTAAGCTGCCGTTACCGGGAGAGCGGCGGTGACACCGGAGTCTGACCGAGAAGGAGACGAGGAGAACGGGGTAAGTGACAGGCGAGTGTCCGGTGATGGTGTTGTGCCACGAAATGTCGCCCTGTCAAGAAATTCCCTTTTGCGAACGGATTGGGGTAATGTTAATTTTGTGAAGTAACGTTTATTATTGGTTTGATACTGTCCATATGCAGTTTTTAGCAGATATTAGCATCTTCATTCTTACAGCTTGTACATTTTCGTGTTTTTATATGGATTTGACAGGTAACAAAACTATCATAATAAATTAGCTTCTAGTCAGAACGGGAGGAAAACTACTCACGTGCGTATTTTACCATATTATCTTGAGCGCGTCTGGAGAAATCAGTCCTAAAATCCAAAGGGGGGACTATTTTTGATAGGGGGTCAGTTCGTGGCATGACACCGGTGAGTTACATATGTCACCAAAACCAAAAAAACTAAATAACTGGAAAACCCAGATTAAAATGCTCCTCAATGTACATTATAAATGACAAAAATGTAATTGAAAAAAAAAATGGTAAAATGGTTAAACGGGTGTAATTAAACTCTCATACATGTTCGAGCATCAGCTTTGAACTTGTGCAAATGTAAATAGAGAATCGTTATATTGACCTAAAAACGGTCTTGATGTGCGTTTATCTATAGCCTATATTAAAATGGGGTATATTTCCTGTCCATTAAATGGGAAGCAATAATGCAAACTAATAGGGGGGTGGGGGAGCTGCACCGTGACTTTGGGTTTGAGGCGGTTCAGCATTATTATACAAGTAAACACAGATAACAGAAACACAGGTCTCCACTGCACCGCTTAGTCCTGGTTTAGTCCAGGTTTAGTCCAGGTTTAGTCCTGGTTTAGTCATGGTTTAGTCCTGGTTTAATCATGGTTAAGTCCTGGTTTAGTCCTGGTTTAGTCTTGGCTTAGTCCTGGTTTAATCATGGTTAAGTCCTGGTTTAGTCCTGGTTTAATCACGGTTAAGTCCTGGTTTAGTCCTGGCTTAATCACGGTTAAGTCCTGGTTTAGTCCTGGTTTAGACATGGTTTAATCCTGGTTTAGTCCTGGTTTAATTCTGGTTTAATTCTGGTTTAATCCTGGTTTAATCCTGGTTTAATCCTGGTTTAGTCCTGGTTTAATCCTGGTTTACTCCTGGTTTAGACCTGGTTTAGTCCTGGTTTAGTCCTGGTTTAATCCTGGTTTAGTCCTGGTTTAGTCCTGGTTTAGACATGGTTTAGTCCTGGTTTAATTTTACTCTTGGATTAGTCTAAATATTGCGTAAATAGTAAAGCAGATTCTATTGTTCCTTATATCACTGTATTTCTCTCAAATATGTCTATAAAATGGAAGCAGTTTTAACAATGTAATAAAGGAACTATTTCTGCTTACGTAATGAAACTTGCATCAAAAGCAGACGGTACTAATAGAAGACATTAATTTATATGATGTGTGTTTGATAATAATGATTTATGATTATGGATATGGTACAGGTGTGAATTCTCAAACCTTTACCTGACTGTATTTATTCACAGATGGAGGTGGGCGGGGCTAAAGTCCTGATGTTGGCAGGAAGTGTGCTGCTACTTCCTGTCCTAGTCTTTTCTACTTTATTCATATTCTGGCCCGGTGTCCTCATCAAGGCCTATAACTGGTGAGTCCGGGTTAAGCCTTGGTTTAGACATGATTCAGACTTGGTTTAGTCCTGGTTCAGACCTGATTCAGTCCTGGTTTAGTCCTGATTCAGTCCTGGTTCAGTCCTGGTTCAGTCCTGGTTCAGTCCTGGTTTAGACCTGGTTCAGTCCTGGTTTAGACCTGGTTCAGACCTGGTTTAGACCTGGTTCAGTCCTGGTTTAGACCTGGTTCAGTCCTGGTTTACACCTGATTCAGTCCTGTTTTTGTCCTCAGGTTCTGGAGGAGGAGACTGAGTCTGAGGGTGAAGTTCTGTCACAGTGGTTCCTACAGATTCTGTTATTCCACTCGAGGGACTCCAGGGGGCGCACCGTCACTGCTGCTACTGCATGGATTCTCTGCAAATAAAGACATGTGGCTCCCTGTCGTCAAGGTAACGCCTCAAAGACCTGGTTTAGACCTGATTTACCAGTCCTGATTTTGAGTTAGTAACTTAGTCCTAAAAGTGTTAAAAACAAACAATAACAAATATTAGATGCAATCAAATGTTTATTTTGTCCATGATGCCAGGTCGTGTAAATAAGCACATGCTCTTAATAGTGTACCTGGTTAAATACAAATTTCAAATAAAATATTCAAGATGCCCAGGTCCTCTGGCAGCCCCAGGCCCCAGGCCCCTCCCCCATATTTTGCTGTAGACAAGGAGTACTTTTCCAAAATGGCTTCTCCTCAGTGTGTGCAGAACCCCACCTCTGGGCTTTGTTCTCAAAAGTCTTTTTAACCTTTTAACACATTCCATTTGAAGTTCCAGTAGTTTCTGACAAACTGAGGACACTTACGTTTGTGTTTGGATGAGAGTTTTGCTTTCAAGAGGCCACTGCAAATGCAAATACCACAAAAAAATACACACATGCGTGTACGCTCCCACACCTCCACGGAGTTCTATTACATCTTCTCTGAGTTGGTGACCATTGTCTACAGTGAAGCTGAAACAACATTATTTCAACCATTGTCCAAATTTGATCTCTTTGGTCTTGGCTCCAGCGGCTGGTGCCACAGAAACATAGGGGAGGAGTGTCTCAGTAAAGTTGGCTTTGTGTGTGAGTATGAGTGTCATGTCATCAGCGTCATAGAAGGACACCTGTCCTCTGTCATATTTCAGCTTCACTAGGATCTTCTCCGGATCCTTCTGAACTGCAACTGTTACACCATATCCATTATTATATCCTCCATTACCGTGCCACAGACACCATATTCCATATTCAAAGTTAGCATATATCTTTCCCCTTCTGTCAATAGACTCTTTGACCACCCCAATGTCCCATCTAGGCAGGTCACCCACCTCCACGGTCCATGTGTGAGTCCCAGAGCTGAGGCCCATAGAGCCAAAAACCATAGGTTCATTAGTAACCCTCTCTGGGACCACAGGCAGGAGCTGTGTGTCTCCAGGTCTCACACTGGTCAGGTCCTCAGACAAATGCATGCTGGCCTCTGCTGTGTTAGGGTCCAGTATCACAGGGCTGTAGGTCACCAGGCTCTTCATCCTCCTCCAGACCTTATAGCCCAGGTTTCCCAGGACTTTGGCCTGGTCTAAGAGCAGTCCTGGGACCGGCTGTGGGTCTGGACGGGACATTTGGGCCTTAGCTTTGACCTTGTTGTCGTTTTTAAGGACAGCCTCAGTGTCTCTCCTCAGCTGCTGCTCTAACTCCTGGATGGTGTGGTCCACAGAGGCCAGCTGTTCTCTGATCCTCCCCAGCTCTGGGCTCATGGTCTGGGCCTGTCTCTGCTGCTCTTTCCTCAACACCTCCACTGCCTTGTCCTCCTCCTGCTTCAGGAACTGGTGCATCCGGTTGAACAGGACTCTGATCTGATGCTCACACTGTTCAGCCTGTTTGTCTGAGTGTTGGGTTATGTCCTGGTACAGTTTCTCTACAGCACCGACCCTCTGTCTCTTCTCTCTCAGAGTCTGTAGGTCTGACCTGAGCTGCTCCTTTAGCTCTTTCACTGCCTCCTCCACCTTCACCACCGTGTGGTGCTGGTGCTGAGAGAACTCACATACTGGACATAGAGCTCTGCCCTCATTTTTACAGAACAGTGGGGGCACCTCTGGGTGAGTGGCACACACCTTCAGTTCTTTGGCCTTTTGCTGCTCATTAAACGATATCGACAGTTCTCTCAGAGCAAAGTTCACCACCAGAATCTCCTTAGAGGACCTCCTTCTACAGATGGGGCAGTTCCTGGTGTTGTTCTTGTCCCATGTGTTGTAAAGGCAGCTGCTGCAGAAGCTGTGAAGACAGCCCAGAGTCACAGGCTCCTTAATAGTCTCCAAACACACGGCACAGGTCAAGAAGTCTTCAAACAGAGCCTCCGCCATTTTACTGCCCTCTCACTGGAGACTGTTTTAGAATAAACAGATCCATGCGACGACGACAGCTCAGTGATTCTGATACTTTCTGTTTCTCTGAATGTCATATTCTGACTCCACCTGGGGGAGTGGTGTTTGAGATTCAAGTCCAGTACCAGCTGTGTGTGTGTGTGTGTGTATGTGTGTGTGTATATATATATATATATATATATAATGTTTATATAATGTTTATATTTATATGCAGTATGTGTCTGTTGTAGGCTGTGTGTTGTTAGCTGTAGTTGAATTACTTTCACTTTTGAGATAAATTCCCTTTTGAAATGAGGAAGTGATGACCATATTTGAACTGTGTGTTCAGTTCCTGCCGCCGCAGCAGCACCTGGTCTGTCTGGACTTACCTGGACACGAGGGAACGAGCCGGCCTCAGTCTGATGACTACAGCATCCACGGACAGGTCACCCGCATACACCAGGTCTGAGAGGGGTTAATATGGGTTTAGTCCTGGTTTTGATCTGGTTTGAACCTGGTTCATTTCTGGTCTTACCCTGTATTATGTATCAGTGTGTCTACAGTATGGGTCTAAGAGTGGTTTAGCATGGGTTTAGAACTGGTTTCCTGATTTAGTTCTAGTTTTGTCTTGGATTAGTCCTGGTTTAGTCCTGGTCTAGCCCTGTATCAGTATATATAGTTTGTTCACAGTGTCACAGCGGTTTGATATTAGTTTAGTCCTGGTTTAGTCCTGGTCTAACCCCGGTGAATGTATCAGTTTGTCCACAGTATAGGCTTAAGTCAGTTCCATCTGGTGGGGACGTCGATGGGAGGAAATGTGGCTGGAGTCTATGCCTCTCGATATCCTCAGGACCTCTGCTCTGTCTCCCTGGTCTGTCCGGCAGGTCAGTCACACGTGTCATAGATGTAGGTACATGTTATAGACCAGGGGTGGGCCACATGGGGTTTAAAAATGTTCCCAGTGGGCCGGCTGATATTGTATTCTTCGTAAACTCAAACGACAAATGAGACATACAGCCTTCGATCGGACCTCAGTGAAAATTATTCCAATGTGGAGTTAACTGATTATTGCAGATTATAACGTGAGTGATAAATTGGCAATATTTTATCATTTTAAAAATATGTTATACACCCATGTTAGACCCTTTATAATGTTTTTCAGTTCAGGAACGGAGGTAAAAGTGAAGTGAACTGAAATGCTTTAGAGAATCTAGAAAAAGCATAAGCATGGCGGGTTATCTAAGCAGCAGATTATAGTCTGCTTCACTTTTGCCTCCATTCTCAAATTTAGAACATTCTGTTTACGAACATTTAAAGTGCAAAGGACAGGCGTACAGGTGTATCTGTGTTAAGTATAAGGAATGGAGGCAACTGGAGGTGAGACCATAATACATTTCAATGGAGAAATTAGAATCAGCCTCAACATTTTGCAAATGAAGATGGTTTTGACAAAGCCCCTCCACTCTCTACATGTAGGTGATGTCAGAGCCTGGGTAGGAAACATTAGTGAATGTACCTCACATTGTATGTTTATTTAATGTACACATTAGTAACAGTTAGACTTTTGGCTGTAGGCAGAATTCTTGATTTTTAGGTTTTACTGGAGAAGTCCTCACAGAAATGTTGAAGACCACAACAGTTTCTTTCATTGTATGTTCAGAATTATTCTCTCCCTCACCACAAATCTTACTTTTTTGTTAAGTTAACTCACTTTTGCTCCAGTCACCTCCGTTCAAAAAGGGTCTGTAAAGCTAAAATAAACTGTGACATCAGGGGAGGGAGAGTCCAAGATTCAATCCATAGATACAGTCGGCAACAGTGGGAACCTGATAATACCACTGTAAAGACTCAAAAGCACGACTCACACAAGGCAGGTAAGTTCAAAAACGTAGAGAAAAAGCACTAAAGAAATACAAGCGTTTGGGCACGCTCATTATCTTGGGCGTGGACGTGGGAAGACAAAGACAGGTTAGGGCGGGGCCAGTAATCAGAGGTCAAGGGCAGGAAGTAACTCTGGAACAAGAGGAGAGGTCAGACAAATGGCAAAATAAAACAGGAAATGTGAAAAACACAAACACTAGGACTGTCAGAAATTCCAAACAGAACCATGGAAACCACAACAGTAACGGCCAGTTCCGGTCAGTCTGTGGGGGTAAATTTACCATTCATCACAATGGAGAAGAGCTCTTTTACTCATCAAATATGACAGTTAATACAAACTTCATGCCCCCCCAGATTCAGTAGAATCCTGACAGTTCCTCCTGTGATCCTGTTTTACACTAAAAGCCTCTACAGTGAATTCTAACTGAAATTTAAAATAATAAATACAGGTCACTATGTATTTGTGAAATGGGTAGGTCTGAAGCAGATTGAGGACACAGACTTCGTGAAGCGTCTCAGAGAAATGGAACAGAGTCAGTCTCAGGAGTCCATCGCCCTGATCCCCTCCACACTCTCAGAGCTGCAGGAGATGTTAGACCTCTGCTGCCACAAGCCTCTCAAGCTGCCCAAACAGGTAGCATACACATTCATTCACTATGGGATGTTTAGATTCTCCAGGTCACCTACTATATGTGCACGTGTTTGGACGGTGGGAGGAAGAGGAGAGAACCCGCAGTAACACAGGGAGGGCATGCAGGCAGAAAAATGTATATTGAATAAAATTGGTGATTGGAATTTTCATATTGGTGCATGCCTAGTTTCTCTCTTTGTAAAACATGCTCCATCATCAGTTATTTTTGTAAATGTAGTTTAAAGTTTTTGATGTTTTTCAGATGATGAAGGGACTGCTCCAAAACCGTCTTCCCAACAACGACTTCTACAGACAGTGTAAGTTTCTGTCTACCCTCATTATGTTTTTTATTCATTTGTCTGTATTTTTGTGTATTTTTTATGTATTTCTATGGTATTTGACTGGATTTGACTGCAGTTTTATGGTATTTCTTGCAGTGTTTGTGTCGATCAGTGCAGAAGACTCCCGTTACTCTCTTCAGGAAAACATCCATAACATCAGAATACCTGTCCAAGTGGTGTGGGGACAACACGACCAGGTCTGAGAATAAACCTGGGACTGAACCTGGGACTAAACCTGGGACTGAACCTGGGACTGAACCTGGGACTAGACCTGGGACTGAACCAGGACTAAACCTGGGACTGAACCAGGACTAAACCTGGGACTAGACCTGGGACTGAACCAGGACTAGACCTGGGACTGAACCAGGACTAAACCTGGGACTGAACCAGGACTAAACCTGGGACTGAACCTGAACAAAACCTGGGACTGAACCAGGACTAAACCTGGGACTAGACCTGGGACTAGACCTGGGACTGAACCAGGATTGAACCAGGACTAAACCTGGGACTGAACCAGGACTGAACCAGGACTAAACCAGGACTGAACCAGGACTGAACCAGGACTGAACCAGGACTAAACCTGGGACTAAACCTGGGACTAAACCTGGGACTGAACCAGGACTAACCCAGTTCTAACCTCAGTCCCTCTGTATTCTCAGCTCCTGCATGTGTCTGGAGCCTCAGTGATTGAAGCTGCTCTGCCTCACAGCCAGGTGGCGCTGTTGGAGGACTGTGGTCACTCTGTGGCTCTGGAGAGACCCCGGAAACTGGCCACACTCATCTCCAACTTCCTGTCTGCACAGGAAGTCAGCAACGGAGACATTAAGAAGACTTCCTAAAAAAAAAAAACTTGATCACAATTGCACTGTGGGACGGTCAGAACCTGGAAATGCTTTTATTAAAGGTGTAGTCTGAAGTTTCCAAAAATAAGAAACAGTAAAAAAAGTTGCTATTTTAAAAATGCTAAAGTAAAACTCGACTACTATTGGTCAAAGTGGTAACCTGCAAATCTGATTTGATGTTGCTGTAGAGGCCAGGGGGAGGGACTAAGTCAAATAGTAATTATGACAGATTACTTCTTTACATCATAGAACAGGGTCAAATAAAATATTTTTGAACACATTTTGGAAACTTACAGACTACACCACACAGGAGAGAGACCAAGAACGTTAATGTTACTAATCAGTCACACATTGGTCCAATTATCTTTCCTTGGTCTGATCATTTACCTGTTTATTGAGAATTGTTCTAAAAAAAACGCACAGAGATTCTTTATCAGCACTGGTTAGTTTGAGAAGTTTTTATTTACGCGTTATTAGCGTCATTTTACACTGTTCTTACACCAGCAGAACTGAAATGGAGGGCGCCAACAAGTTTGTATTTTATATTTATCAATATTTTCCAAATGTCAATTTTCCTAATGAAGATATAATTCCATAATTTAATAATAATTTCGTATACATATAAAATGTCAGAATATTTTGTATTTTTAGTTTAGAATTTCAAGCTGTTTCTGTTTATCTCCAGGACCACAGACAGTTCCACTCTTTTCTGTCAGTGGTCAAAAAGTACTGTATCTAAAATGATTTAATTAATTACTTATTTATAATTGCATTCCTTGTTAATACTCGGACCATTATTGGTGGACGGCTGCTGGAATCCAATCAAGATTATATTAAAATATTTTATCACTGTTCTCTGTTTATTCTGTTTCCTGTCATTATAATCAGGCTTAATGCTTCATAACAGAATTAAACTTAATACTGTGTTTTCTGATGATAGTAGAGAGCATAGGAGCATATACAGTAAACAAGAGCCCTGTGGAGCCCCAAGATGATGCAGCAGGTGAGACTTTATTTTTATATATTTGTATCTATATAAAAAAAGTTTAATCATAATTTACAACAGTGATACTTCAAAAAATATTGGAGAATCAACTTATGTGGAGCTTAACATCTGTCCCAAAGCTTTTCGTCAGTCACTGAGGTCATGAGGTCATGAGGTCATAAGGTCATGAGGTCTGAGAATCATTCTATTGGTTATCTTTTTAACCAAGTCTCACTTCAGTCAACCTGTATAACTGGACTCAAGAGTTTCCAGAGCTTCATTTGTACATCCCTCATTTTCACAGCGGTATATGTGAGTACAAGGACCCTTCCATTCTCTCAGACACTGCCAACAGAAGTAAAAATCTCTTCCTTTATCCACTGAGCACTGTGGGCATTTAACACACAGGCTGTCGGAGTCACGTCTGACCACACGAGACTTGCAGCCGGGACACTGTAGAAAATATTAGACGTTAGTTTATGCGTTCAAACTGTGCAGTAAACTGTGCAGTAAACTGTGCAGTAAACACTTACAGTTTTATTTTTCTTATCTTTTAACCCAACGTTTTTGAACAGTTTCCTCTTAAAGCCATTCCTCTCTGCCTCAGTCAGAAGAGACATTTTACACACTTCTTCAAAAGACCACACAGTCTTACAGCTGCCACATTTTAACTGGGTTTTTCCCTGTAGGTAAGACAGAAACATAACAGTTATCTCACATTTGACAGAAAATGCACTGCTTAAATCATGATACTGAATCATATCAAAATCATGATACTATAAATTAGGCAAGGTGGCCTAGTCTCTTATTGATTAGTTGGTGACCAATCGGCAAGCGTATAGTAGACATGAGAGGATGTTTTTGTATATAATACATTATAATAATAATATTTGACGATAATATCACAATAATTAATATACATATACAAGTTTTAAAATGCCCTTAAAAAATTAGAGCGTGGTTTGGCTCAGTCAGTAGAGTGTGCGGCCCATGTGCAGAGAGTCACGGGTTCGGGTCCAGCTCGCGACAGTTTGCCGAATGTCAGTCCCTGCTCTTCTCGCTGGTTTCCTGTCACACTACTGTTTTTGTAGCCAGTATTTTTATTGTATTGTTTTCCTGCGGGCCAATATCACACGAACTTATACTAAATGTAATAAATGATCTGTTCACAGTAAAGTTCAAAGGTCATTGAGGTGAAATAACTTACAATTATTGTGATTAACAAATATCACGATAATAAGAATTTTTTTATATTCATATTACTATTAGCTTTCATGCTCTGAATGGCGGAGGCTGGTTTCTGAACTGTTGTTCCTCCATAATACCTTTAATATAGTTTGTATGTGACACATACTAATTAGAATTCTGTTGGAACTCACCTCGTCCAGTTGCCACTGGCACCACCCGGTCAGAGACAGGGGAGTTACAGAGTGACCACAGGACATCCGTGCTCTTTTAGATTTGTAACCAACACACAGAACTGTAGAACACAACAAACATGTTCAGATCATGTCATGCACAGAAACACATAAACCCAGAGCAGTGAGTGAGAGGCAGCTCTGATACCAGCCCCTGACTGAGGGCTTCTAGGTTACATATTCCAGGTTGTAGGTTGAATGTTAAATGCTTTTGTTCATTGTAATAAGTTAATAAAAAACCTAATGACCCCCCGGCCCTGAACACATCTAATATGATGGCAGTTACCTCTATAGCGCCACCTATAGACTGAAAGAAGAATGCAGCTTTAGGGAATTTTGTAAATATGGCAAAAACATTTTTCACAAACATCCAGACAAACCAAAAAAGTGATTAAGTTGTAGCAGACGTACGGGGCAGACGTACGGGGCAGACGTACGGGGCAGACGTACGGGGCAGACGTATGGGGCCGTTTTCGCCGATATACACCTTGCTGTCGGGGACGACAGCACAGGCC
>JAVQKC010101019.1:0-79133 GCA_036025475.1 Philypnodon macrostomus | reverse complement strand
TAAATAATTTAAAATAAATAAAACTCTATATTCTGACCAACAGAGAGATATATATATATATATATATATATATATATATATATATATATATATATATATATTTCTGAAGAATTCTGTGGTTTTTGTGGTTTGTAAAGGTGTGACTTCTGTAACTGTTTCAATGTTAAAGCAGCTTGACAATTTTCCAACGAAATGACAGAAAAGCAAATGTATCAGTTTATACGTCAATTTGGAAATTTACTACGGCAAGCAGAGGAAGGTCAAAAATTCTGCAAAATTTTTTCTTTATCTTTGCTGACTAGACTACACAATTTAAGTTTCAGTTTCAGATTCCTGATAAATTCACATGATTTTGATCTTTTCCTAAGATGCAGTGTTAATAACTTATGATCTAGACTGGATTCCCACGCCAGATGACCATATACGCAACACACAGGCCGAGTCACAGTCTTTCACATGAAACCACGGCAATGGCCATCAAAAAACCAATAACTTCCTCAGCGTGTCAGCTCACTTCCGCCTTCTGCGAGTGGTAACCTGCCATTGCCATGGTTCCTGGGACGGCCTTTGCGTGCGAGCAGCTTAGACGTCTGGGGTTCCACGCATACATAACAGGAAGATGCTGTCGTACTTCTCAACCGTTTTTCACTTCTGCCTTCTTGATTTAGGGAAGACACTGGGGAGACGCAATGGACGCAATACACAGCCATGTCCAACAGTTGGACGTCAAAGATGAATTATATCAAATAATGATAAAACAGACAGTGTGAAGTGCAATAGTGATGACTCATTTTCAGACCCGTCTCTACAAACCGAAACTTACAGTTTTTATGCCGCAAACTAAACAAAGAACAGCAAACAGAACCAGTAAAATAAGTAGTTTTTAAAAATGAAAGATGAATGAAAAAAGATTGCGGAAAGTCATGAAAGCTGATAAGATCACAAAAATGATCCAAATCTGGTCAGTGTTCTTCATTAGCATCATGGAAAAAAAATATGTGAAATATGTGATAACAAGTATACCCAGGCCAGAAGAGATGGAGCTTTTTTATATTTGAGGTTTTGTATGAAGTTTCAAAATGTCCATACAATTTACAATCTGAATCTAAATCAAACGTAAGTCCAATTTCTTCCAATAAGGTTTAAAAAAAAAAAAAAATCAAAAAAAGAAATCAAGTCATATATTACAATAAGTAATAATACAAACACCCACCTTTTCTGACCTTTACTGCACATAGAGTAAAACAGACTGCAACAAAGATGAGACAACCACAGAACCACAACTTGGCATGTGTTGTCTCATAATGAGGAAGAAGAAAACTTAGTGTTTTCTTCTGTAATATTTGGGTTCCAAGCAGGTTACAAAAGGCCAATGTTAAATGATGAGAATTTAGGCTGCATTGCTTAGTGGCTGTGGGAAAGTCTATAACATGTCTGTCGCTTGGTTAGAAGTCTTTTTCAGAATAGAGAGTTGTCAAGCCGCAGAGAGGCAAGTTAAACTGTAAAGTCATACCAGAACCTGTTTGTGGCCTGAGCCGTGCCAGGGCCTCCCTATGCCAACCAAGTCTCCAGTTTCACTCAATTACAGCAGATCAACACAAGGCCTCTAAACAACCAGCATATGCACAGGCGCTGAGGCCTAAATATTTCACAATTGACAAGATAGTACGTATATTCACCCCCACACACAAAAAAGCCTGCTAATATGGATATTGAGTAGGAATGGCTTATTCGGTGATCTTGGGTTAAAGGTTTTATAATACAACTGTGATATATTGTTTGCCTGCCTTATTCTTGACAGCTATGCAGTATTTTAATCAAATCTGTGTACATTGGTGGCAACACTTTATGATAACTGCACACTATTAAGCATTAGTATCAATAGTAACCAGTTAACATTAATAAACATTAAGTATACATTGAGTAATACATTATTGAGTTGTAAATACAGTTATTAAGGAATCATTTCTAAGTTAAAACCTGATATAAATCTGTGTAAATTTGTAAACACTGGTGTAAATAAAGTATCTATTTATTACATTACATAATTATGAATGCTTTATTACCGCTAAATAGTGGAAGCTATTATATATATATATGACTGTGTTGACTATGACTATGACTATGTATCACTATAGGAAAAACTCACTAAAACTACAACAAAATAAGTAACAGGATGATGCAGCAGTGGGTTAGTTCTTATATCTTTGACACATGGAAAGATTTAGTGTGTGTGATGACATTTGAAATATAGTTAGCTCTATGAAGCTCAACAGAACCTAGCAGAATACACAAATAAAAGGGTTGAATCAAGGCTATGACTGGTGTTCAGTGTTATCCCTCTGTGTTAAACGTGGATGCTGCTGCTTCTGAGTCAGATACTATAGCGGTTTATGTGTGGGTGAAGCCAAAGCTTAGAGCCTTCTTAAGATGACTAAACTTAACAGAATCTAGCCAAGAGTTCTGGGTACAGAGGTTTGGCTAACCAACACCGTGAGAATGTGGCAATATATGTGTGCTTTTCTGTGGCAACATCATTCCGACTTTACTGTCAAGATAAAAGGTCTGAGTGAGTGTTTAGACCTAGACATCAAATATGAAATCTGATTCAAGTTATAAATGCCAATCAGCTCATGAAGTATAGCACCCTTTAAATGTAATGTATACAAAAACATCAGCTCCGTCCATACTATTGCACCTTATCACATACCCCTCCGTGTATATTCTTCTATTTATTATATATGTTTGCAATTTATAATTGTTCTATTTTTTTATATACATTACTTTTTTGCTAATTATCTTACAGTCATTCTTCTTTTATCATTATGTGTGCAATTTCCCTTGTGGATCAATGACGTTTATGGAAGTTTAACTTATGCTACAGTCTGGCTCACCTCAAACATCATGTGACAAAATGCCACCAAAAGTCTAGAGCCAAAGCTGTGGGAATAGCAGCTTGCTATTCTAGCCATTGTTTTATATTGTTGTGAGGCTGAAGCTAAGCTCATAATGTGGGTTGGAGCGTTGCCTTTGATAATACAATGGTGCTGTACTCTGTCATCTGCCATTTCTAACAATCTATATATATATATATATATATATATATTTTTTTTTTTACCAGCATGGTAGAATTGTATTTAATTTTGAAGTTATTATTCATTTATTTTGACTTTTTATGTTGTCTTAGCAAATAAAAATAAAATAAATATACAGTTTTACAAAATAGGTGATCATTGAAATCGCCCATCCCTATACATAAAATTAAAAAAAAAACATAAACATAAATAGACGAAATCAAGCATGCCCTAAAGTAGCGCTCAGACAAAAGTCAATTCCTCTTTGTCTAGTCTGTGAGCGGAATAATGTAAAAAAAAAATATATGATAATGTATTCACACGCAGATGCATATACGCAAAAAAAGGAGACTGTTCCTTCTTAGTTGTCTGCACAACGAACAAGCCACCAACCACAACCACAAAGCCCCAGTATGTGAGCAAGCACCTGGTTCTATACTGCTCCAGACAGATAGCGACTCACAAATCTGCAAAAGAGCAACAAAAGAGCAACTTTTCTGGAGCTTCCAAAACAAGGCACCTGTTAAAACAGACTGTAACGATCATTAATGTATATGCTGTAAATATAGGATTGCATGCAGCTTTGAGGCAGAGTGTGCAATATGTCGCATGCTACAGATGAACCTGATAGCCTCTAGACCTATTTACAGCACTGAGCGTGGGAAATGCCAAAACAATTCTACAAGATGAGCAACACAGACATGCCTTACACCCCAACTTTAAATGATCACCCATATCTAAAAAAACATTTGCTTTATACAATAACAGAAAAAAACTATTGAACGATGTCACATGTCAGACAAACATTTCATTCATCAGCATCAACACACAAGCTCTGTCGAAGAGATGAAAGTCAAGATGGATGCAGGAGATAATGTGGTGTTTACAGATATTGACACAGTCGGGCATATACAGGATGTATGAGAGACTATTTAGAGAGATGTCACCAGAGATTACATTACTTTTGTGGCCCACATGCAATTTGTAATTTATAGAGTGACCTATAAATACTTTAGGTTTGTCCTGAATAAGGTGTACATCACAATTTATCAATTTACAAACTAAAATATTCCAGTGTTTCTAAAATTTTAAAACCAAGAACCACTTTGGCATAATGAAAAAAGAATCATAGTCCTCATAAAATTGCTATGTAATAATTTGAGAATCATCATCTTCTCACAGACCACTTAGGGAGCTCTCAGGGACCACTAGTGGACGACGACTGAGATAAACCTATGGTCATTTAATACAGAATACATGCCACTTTATTAAAAACATCAAATGTCCCAGGAACCCTTGTAAATCATTTGTTTGTATGTGTAAATCCCAATAGATTTTTGAAATACTAACGAAAGGTCCACTATGGCCAACAACCATGCCATGTTCACACTTTCATTCTGATGCTTGGCTTGAACTTTAGTATATCTGTCTTGTGACTATCTGACAAAATCCATTGGCTTGATTCCTCAAGGTCTACCTAATAATGTGGCAATTTATTTTTTTTATTGGTGCAATTTATCTGGGTGTATAGCTGGTGTATATATTTAGGTTGTGCTACAGCAGCACACCGAGTGAGCCTACCCCATCTTAGCAGCCTGTCTGAAAGGACTGGGATGCATTAGGGGTCCGGGGCAGAGGCCGCCCTGAGTGGCCTTCATTAGGAACAGCAGCCCTCCCCAACACTCCTCTCCCACAAAGGCTGCCTCACAATAAAAGCCAGCCCTGGATGATAGATCAGACATAGTTCTTGACTTGTTAGGCGGACCCTACAGAGTCTACACACAATACAAGGCATGAGGCAGAGGATGACAGAGAACAATGATTTTAAGGATGAAGAGGAAGGCTGTTGTGGGAGTTGAGACAGTGTCACGAGTGCCCTGTGTCACCATCACCTCATAAAGCATCATAATGGACTGGCTCCTATTTGTCAAAGAGAGAGACAAATGAAAGAAAGGCAGCCCAGAGGAGGGGTGAAAGAGAAAGTGAGAACGACATTTTGGAGAAAAATGGTGTGTGCTATTATGTTACTGGCTTTCCAAAGACTATAAAAGGCTTATGCACATATGCCTACATTTACAGTTACAGGGACACACACACAGACACACAGGCAAGCTAGAGCACACATGCACAATCAAATGCAGCCGTGGATACTCAGAGCCCCCTTCCCCTTGTTCTAGGTCAAAAAAACCCACCAAAGTATTGAAATGTGTGGGCTGACATTAGGAAAGGAGGTCAACGCTACACGCAGAAAAGCCACAGAATGATGCTGTAAAGATCTGTGAGTCGCACATTTCTGAGTAATAAGTAATAAGGCCATTTCTGTTGAAAATCTGTAAGTGAGAATTGACTTGTAATATTGTTTATTCACACCTGGGCCAGTTGAACAAAAATGATGAGGTTCAGTATCATCAAATTGCCCTCTCATAACTGGGTATTTAAATTGCTACAGTGCCTCTTTGGTCTCTTTCAACATCAGCGTCCCTTTGTAGTGTAAAACGGGCTTTTGCATACCCTTACGTACACTCACACCAGACACATTTCTTTTAAACAATTAAAGAAACGGTACGCTGAAAATGACAGTCAAACTCACACGCACACAGCGCCTAACTTAACCGCGCTGCATCTGCTATAGAGGAACTTCCTGCCACACATCAACTCTCATGCTTGAAAGCTCGTCTATCATATCCAAAACCCATGTCTACACCACAGGAAGTACATGTGCGCACGCGTATACACAGACACACAAATCACACTTAACATGTAAAAGGTATAGTAAAAATGTGCAGCTAACATACTAAAATGCAACTCCAAAAAAAAAATGCACGGGTGAATAAAATAGTATCTGAGGGGGCAATAAAAATACACCTGCCTTGTGTCAGGATATCCCGATGGTGGCAGTGAGGTCAGTGGGGATCAGTTGGGTTTGTGGCAACACCATCTATTCTGGTCTGGGACGTTTGGGTTGTGTGTGTGTGTGTGTGGGGAGCAGTGGGGCATTTGGGGTAACTGAGGTCTCGGGTTTACGGGTGCTTTTATGTGAGGCTGCAGCACTTTACCCTCCAGCTGCTACGGTGCCGTGATGTGGTGCCTCCCTGCACCTCAAAGTGACTGTAAATTTACCACTCTGGTGAAGACAAGTGGTTCGCAAAACACACAAGCCCAACACGATAAGCACCAAAGAAGCCAATCAAAAGAAGAAGAGTGCACTTGACTGTAGAGTTTACTGTTGAGAAAGACTAAAAAGTGAGCATTTCACTGTAGAGATAAGACTACAATATGTGGTGACTACATTCACGTGTTCCCATTAGAACACGTGAAACTGGACTCAACGTCACTCAACTGTGATTTCAAAAAGTAAGAAAATACTGCATTTACAACAAAATAAAATTGTAATTTAGAGTTTTAATTACATTATTTTAGTTTTTCTAAAAAAGATAAGCAAATTGCCAAATGTTTGAGGCAAACCTGATCTCAACATCATTGAGTCTGTCTGAGAAAGACCTGAAGAGACAGAAACCAGTGATGGAAAGAACCTAACTGTATTTGTGTCTTTGACGAGTGTGATCACGCGACTGAGAATAGATGCTTCTTTGCATTATAAACATGAAAATAAACCCTTTTCTTCTTTGTTCATTTTTGAAGGCTATTTATATTTATTTACACGTCACAGTCTTCAAACCCATCTAAAGCATTTACATAGTACTGCAAATGCTCTACTGAAGAAAATGATCAATATTTGAATTCAAGAATAACACACACATTGATACTGAGCTTTTGAAGTACTGAATGGTGTTTCTGGTACAGTGAGTGAAAAACAGGATGACCTCGTACAGGACTGTGGGTTTATAACCTATAAACATGACAACTCTATGGTTACTTTTAACTGTTGCAGGTGATATAAAGTTAGAATACTATTCTCACTGACAAGCATCTCTGAGTCAATGTTTTGAAATATTGACTTCTAAAACTCTTGCTGTTATCTCCATTCTTCCACAGTTTAATAAATACATGTTCTCGGTTAAGTGTGCAAATAGGCCAGCGTAGTGTGTGGTGACAGTGTGCAGTGTTCCCCTCCTCTCCATGTGGTTACCACAGTCTCCATGTCTGCTCGAGCCAATAAATAAATAATGGGCCTGGTGATCACTTCCAACCGTAATACTGCACACTGAAACCACTGCATCTGGGAGTGCCGCCCTCACTCGCAATGACAACAACAAAGATGCAAACACATGTAAACAGGCTAAGATGGTCTCAAAGTTTACATTTTTAAAGACTTATCTATTTTTAGTTTTTACTCAACATTTTCCCATAAGATTTGCTAATTTATATTAAGAAGATTTTTAAACAGAAAATCAGCTTTCATTGTGTGATGGGCAAAATGGTAGAAAACGCATTGCTAATATGAGGTGTGAGTGAGCAGTTGTATAAGTGGCCTAAAAAGAGCTCCCATGGCTGATCCCAGGCAGGACGATGGTGTTTGATGCAATGACGGCCACTTCATTATAAAAAGCCTCCTCAAGTCCCACGCTGCATTCCACGTTTATGGGGAACATATGGGGAAGCCTGCAATTTTTAGACCACAAAATAAGCCCCTTTGCAGCTGGACGCACAACCGCACTGGGTCCTTTTTGCTTCACGAGCCACACCCGAGAGGCGTAGGACCACTGACAGTGATTAAACCACCACAGTTTTCTCAGCAAAACAGGAGTTATATTAAGCTTAAATACAGGGGCTTGATAAACAAGGTCTGGGCAGGGGAAAAAGAATTTAGTGAAAGAAGGCCACAATGATCTTCAGACTATTTTACCCTCACGGTCATGGGCAGTGCAGCGCCATGAGATACATTTCAAAACATGAAGCAGATGTTTACCTAGACAAAGAACAAAAACACTCAAGACTAAAAAAACTGAAACTTCAGCGCTTTGTTCAAATGTCAAGTTTGAACAACATCACAATGGAGCCAGATCCTGCAGTTGCACAATATTTGTTTGACTTTTCTCTATTATTCAGCGTAAATCCAGACACAAGATTATTTCTGTGGACACAAATAAGGAAATTGACAATAATTTAAAACAGTCTCATAAAAACTGAGCAAAAATATATTTCTCACTTGAATAAATTTAGAAAAAAAACACGAGTTTCTAGCAGGCATCACCACAACCCTCAGCAGAGGAAAATGCAGTGGTCCCATGCAGCACCGTGAAGCACCTCTTTTCTTAAGTAATCCCAGGCACAGCATCCCAAAAGGCTCAGACCAGACCAAACAAGTAGAATAAACAAACACAAGTATGATTCTAATGTTTGGGAGGTAAGCTCATTGTGTGCAGAGCTGTGAAGCAGCGCTAGCACTAACAGAGCTGTAGTCACTGGCAGGTCGTGGCCCGGGCCATGCTGGAGGCAGCAGAGGTGTGAGAAGAGGAAGCCTCTCTGTACATGAGGTTATGTAGGAGGCCTGCAGCGGCCGCGTGGACGCTCTGATAAAAGCCTGGGGCCGCGGCTGTGGCCTCAGCACTCGGCCACACTCCCGATGCGCCATGTCATTTAGGCCACGCTGCCGCCTAACCCTGCAACAACTGCTCATTTACAGGGCAGTGTGGGCTACCAGGACGAACTGCCTCTGTCACACACACACCATGGAGCTATGCACATGCAACACGTGCTGTGGTATATGCTGCCGTTTGTCCAGAAATTAGCACTAGTATACACTACAGAAGTGCAAACACACAACATGAAATACTCACGTTTTTGTGAGAAAGCTTTTGGGTCACATGAGTGACCAGACTGTGGTTAGGGCCTACTGTCCCGTGGCCAGACCGTACATGTGTCACAGACAGGAGAAAGGAGAGAGGAAGTGTGGATTTCACATGTTACAAAATCATTTTAATTTGTGAAGGACATTAATCTGACACACACACAGCAATTCACCTTCGGTATTTCATTCATAGCTTGTCTATCGATTACTGATACATGTTTCATGAGTCTCAAATCACATACTTCCAACTACTCTGCAGGTAGTACCAGTAGCCACATCACTAAGAGCTTTTTCCGTGAAAAAGTGTGAAAACCACAATCAGGTTAAATCACTTTGCACTTTCAAAGAGGCAAAGTATTTGCTAAAGCCCACAGAAGCTATTTTTTCAGTGTTCTCAGGTAAAAAAAAATAATCAGAAAAGTCTCTGTGATGTCTTTCAAATTAAAACAGTTACAGGTAAACCTAATGTATAAATTACATGTAGGAATCGCAAACATGCAAGTCATTGGATCATGTTAAACATCAAAAGTGAAGTAACTGGCAAAGCTGTTTCTAATGAAACCAAGACGATGATAGTGAGTGGTAAATGAGGGTGGAGGTTTTTCAGGGCCAAAACCACTGCTTCTTACAAACACAGATGTGATGTGAGTCAGACCAACATAAAACTAGGACATACAGTCACGAGCAAATAGCAAAAGGCTGTCTCCAACCTGTCCACAGTAGCACCCAAGATACTTTTAGTTTTGATTTGCTTGATTCTGCATAACGTTCTTATGCATTTTAAAACTGTTGAGTAGTAGACCAATGTAGAAAGAAAGTGTTGTATTTTCAAAGCAAGTACAACCAATAAAAAGTGAGATAAAACATCAAATCAAAGCAGGACAAATGTGGAAATAAAAAAAAACAAGAAGCAATGCAAAGTCGAAAGCAGTAGGAGGGAGGTGGGAGGGAGAGGCCCGTGACCTCACGTGACATGTGACGTTGGCTCCAACCACTCACAGAGAAGCATGTTGTGGAGGATGGCGAGGAAGATGCAGATAGACTGTGGCTAATGTTGACGCTCGAATGAAGCCACCACCAGCGTGAACTGAAGGGAAGGCAGACCACGCTCAGGCTAGCCGGCTAACCTCTCACAACTCAAACAGTGGACCACAGCCCAGTCTGCCACTAGGCCGCCACAAGACCCACGTGCCACAGGTGGGTCACTGTGTCCCAGCCCGGTGAGTCCATAACAGAAAAACTAACATAAACTTGTGCTCTTTTACCTCTTGTCTTATTTCTCTCAAAAGTCTCTGCTAACACATGCTGCTCTTTGCAGGCTTGTGGCTAGGGATTCCTGTGGTAGTCACAAACCCTTAGATTCTTGGTTGCATGCTCCAGCCTTGAGCAGCCGTCTTGTGCTCTACATGCTACTCCTTTTCTATTTTTTTCTGAATTTGGAAGTCAACCATCCTGTTTCTTGTCTCAGGTCATTGGACATCGGCTGTAGCCAGGGCGCGTACCTCTGCTGGCTCCACTGTCATGGCATCCAACAGCATCTTTGACTCCTTCTCCAACAGTCTTCTCAGAGGTGAGTGCTGGTCCTCCTTCACACCCCCTCCCTGTTTGTCTACTTAGCCTGACCGTAGTGTTGCTTCTTGTAAAGTATGTATTTATCTGTGAACACAGTAGCTCTGTCTTGACTGATATGGTCTTTAAAGGTCTTTGCCTCTCCACTCCTGTGTTCTCTGTTAGCTTGATGTAGCAGCACCATAATGGGATTCTCACCACAGACATTCATTATCAAGTGAAATTCTATGCAAGAATACGAGCTCAGAGGCTCCAAGCAACTGAGCCTTTACTGGAACTCAACAACACAATAAAAGAGCAAAGAAAAAAACATATTAGGACCTCTCACTCTGCTTTACTTGAAGAGGTACTTTTGGTCTGTGGTGAGATGAGTGCACTATACACAAAGCAGCTAAATAGTCAGTATAGAAGCCATTTGTTTCCATGGTATTCCAATGATATGTTTTTTTGAAATACCATACATCAAAATGATTCTGCAGATTTGGAAGAAAGAAAATTTGTCTTTGAAACTCCTATATCACTGTTTGTGGCGTTACCATGACACATATTTAATTATTATTATAATTTAAATGATTATAAAAATTAACCAACATTGTTTGTGCATAATATTTCCAATTAACAGCTAAAATGATTTGGTCCTTTAGAAGTTTAAACTGATGCAAACATTTCCAGCAGATTTCTACTCATCCATTGAAAAGAAGAAATCTCCTTTCCAATTAAGGCTTCATTGCTCTGTTAATTAGAGACTGCCACAGAGGAAGCCCAACCAGCTCCTAATTGTTTGCAGAGAGTATCTTAAACTCAGTGGAGCCATATACAGTGAGACAGTATAGTATTGGGTACATCTGTTGCTCACATGAGAACAATTCTCTGATATGGTTGCCGCAGTGACAGGAGATGATGTTCCAGGCTTCTCACAGACACCCAGGCGTTTATAGTTTCCTCTTGACATGGTTAAGGCCTCTCCCCCTTCTACCCAATAACCACTGGATCTGCATCCCTTTATCTTTTCCCTGTTTACGGACTGGTGTGTCGCTCATTTCAGGTTTCATGCATTCCGACAATCAAAGTTTGAGCTGCTCTAACCTACTGTGTACTGGGCCTGATTTTGATTTTGAGCGCTTCACAAAAAGAGCCAGTAAAAGGTCAAGAGGGTAAATGGAGACAGGCATTTGAAGTTATAATCACCATTGGAAATCATTAGCAAATATTGTATATCCGTTTACAGTTCTTTAGGAGAGTGAAGCTGAAACATGGAGAACAAAGAGCACGACTCATTAAATCATCCAGTTCAATCTGAAAGCCTTTCCAACTGGGACTACCTCATGTAAGCAGAATATCCCCGTGGTTAGATTAACAACTTGGGTTACACAGGCAAACCAATCAGATGTGGTTCTTCTCATTTTAGATGCAAATCAAAGTGAAATCAAGGAATACATTTGAGAACGTCCAGGAGATTGTTAAATGTCTCAAACGTAAATAGTACAGTGTAAATAGTATATTGTAGTCATCAGTTTGAAAAGATACAACTCAAAAATTAAAAATAACTTTTTGTGACAAAACAAACAAACAACTTACAGGTAAGATTTAGTGCGACGCAGCTCTCATCACGCCACTATAAATACAATATGTGTAGGTGCTATATTTGTATCTGCAGACAAACATATGCAGTATGTGATGTGCAACATCAGATGCACTTCGCGTGAGAAGTCAGAGCACAGTTTACCTCAGAAACCTCAGTCTTCTGCTTAAGCTCGGGGACGCATACAAAAAGCATATGATGCATGCACAGAAGTCACAAATGCTGTTGGGTTTGGGACAAAGGACTAAAAAGTGGAAAACATATTATTAGTATTGTTAGTGCTGGTGATTACAGTGAAGCTACACCTGCTTACATGTTTACTGCAGCACTTAATGGCTAAATGGTACATTTCATGCAAACATTTTGGGGGGTACCTATTCTAGTGGCCTTTAGCAGCTGAGCTCGGGCTGTGCAGTTGGTCATATCCTTGGCTTAGTTTCTGTCACCACATTTCCTTTCATTGAGTTTTCTCTTTTATACGAGGGTCCGTTTTAGAGTGTTGCGCTGTTGGGAGCCAGCTCCTTTGTGGCAGAAAAAAGACGCTGGTTTATTAGGGTGGGAATGGTTTTATACGTTTGGCTTATTGCGCTGCATGAATGGAAGAGGGGGATTGTGTGTGAGAAATGCACCATGCCTCACCGCGGTTGTAGCAAGTTATTTTGGGGTTTTCTATGGGGCAGCTTTGTTCTTGTGCAAGTTTTGAGAAAAGGCCTCAAAAAAAAAGTAATGCACAGCTGTGAAAAATTCCCTTATGTGTTCAGTGTTAAAATAAGAATTCACATGGGATACAACTAGAGATAAACGTCATACTCAAAGCCACTAGCAACTAAAACACACAATAAAGTAGCTTCAAAATCTTGTCAAAACCCAAGTTTGTCTTGGATGAATGGATTATTAATAAAATTATAAGAGAATCTTTTAATCCTATTTTAAATACTAGAAGATATTTAGATTCATGCTGTGTTCAAGTCAGCTAGATACACCAAAACAAGAGGACTGGCTGTGTGCTGAAATCTGTAACCAGATATTAAGAGTTTCAATACTTTAAAGTGAAAGCAAATAATAGAAAACTCATGACGGCCACAGAACGGTGAGATCCTGTCTTCAATTTAGCTGAGTATAATATCTATTTATAAAACTCTGTAGGGATATTGCACAGACAAAAAAAACTCTGGACTTGATTAGGCTCGTAAACGTTTTGGAGGTACTTATTTACTTTTTGGTCTGTCTCGCCATTTTCACCATCTGTCAACACGACTTTATAGGAAACACTTATATGGAGCTTGCCAGTAAGTCAGCTTGCAGGTAGTATATGCAAACGGTTGTGTTGATTATGTGGTCGGCTAATCCAAAAACCTGGCTACGCCCTCATACACTTTGGCCCCATGCTTTAACTTTGTGCCGGTCAAGGTTGAAGTTGTGCTAAGTGTAGTAATAAATACAATTTTCTGGTGGTGGGCAAGCAACCACAAAGGCCAGATTTCTTTGCGGTCAATTCCAAACTGATAATACAAATTTATGCTGTAAAAGGTTGAGGCGAGTAAAGGGAAACAGTGTTTGAATGCTTCAGCAACTTTTTGGGATAAACATACAAGATTGAGTTGTATGCTTTATGTAATTTTACTGGAAAATTGTGTTGCGTTGACTGTTAGGGGCCAAAGACGTAGTTTAACCAGAGGCTCATGCCGAACCAAGCAGGCTAAAATTACCCTAAAAGACAGCTAACATATTTGGATGATTTTTAGTTGCACTGCTGAAGAGTAATAGATTTTTCAATGATTGGTCCACGGTGGAGGAATTTGTCATGTCTAGACTTCTTTATGACTGGACTGAAAAGCTGCCGATTGAAAATGCTAGGATAATTGAATAATAAGGTGGAAATTGTTGCAATAGAAAATGCTAATTTTAAGTGAATGAGGTTATTCCATTTCTGGTTAATTTGCTTCACTTACAAGCTGATATTATTTCATAGAAGCCCATACTTGAAAATCATTAAAATGCCATTACTGCTTTTAGCATCTTCATGAGCTCATTTGTGCTACAGCTAAATTAAGGGCTTCTAACTGTTTTTAGTTTCTTCATTTAGTCTGAAAGCCCAAAACCACTGGTCTGCCCTACAACTTAACATGTGCTCCAATGCTCAATTTGTTTTGCAGTTAATATTGTTTTGTAAATTAGAAAGATGCAACCTGACTTATTTCTTAGACCCCACCCTGGTTTAGGTTCTGCCAACAACATCTTTCTTGTAAAAACAGCCAGTGACTAAGCACAAAGTTTGAGGCTGCGCACTTTTGTTTTTGACATTACAGTTGCACATAAGCCACAAATGACTTTGATGGGTGGGCATGGGTCTGGTGCTGCAAATAAAAATGACTTATGGAGATCCCACATGTTCAGCAACAAGGAGGGTAGACTGTTTTTCCTGGGTTGTGACATGGGAGGAAAGGAGTACTTTATTTTATCATGTGTGAAAGTTTAGCAAAGATCTGAAGCCCACAGGAACTCGTTCTGTCACCATCAAAGGATTAAGAGGAATATTTTTTACAGACAAAATCCTTCCTCCAGACTGGATCTTCACTTCATTATGAGCAACTTTAATCATGCTCAAAACATCCTCATAGCCGTCCTCACTTCCCATAAGCAATAAAGAAAAAACTTAATTAGGGTGGCGGAAAAATGCGGATAATGATAGGACACCAGAGGCTGCAGGCCAAGAAATGTTTTGATTCTCTGTTTTCACTATTTCACTGACTTTTTTCTAAATTTGATTACATATAGATAATAGTTATTGGTGTAAAAAATGTGTTTTTGGGTTGCCTCTAAGTCACCACAAATATTTTAGTTTTTTCCTGTCCATTCACAAGACAGAGTGCAACTAGTATCAGTAATCAGTGCTTCCAGTTAATTTACAGAATAATCTAATTTGATCAAAATTGTATCTAACTACATTTTTCATATTTATAAAAACATTTTTTTTATAAATTATACAATGCAAATGTCAAATGTAAAGGAATTATTGTAGCATTAGTAATAAATAAATAAATACAAATAAATAAATAATAATATTCTGCAAAAATGTCATTGCTAAATTTGTGTTCACAAAAAGAAATAATAAAAAAAACAAATCTCAAAGTGTCAAAATCTGCTTTAATTATATATTGTTGAAGATGCACTCAAGTAAACTCAAGCTGCTTTGTGCTTTCTCTATAGTAGTTCACTTCTGCATTAGCTCAATAGGAGACACCAGACCTGGGATTCCCCCCCCCAGCTGTGCAGCAGAAGTAGCCCCTACCTCATCAGTGTCTGCTCTGAGGTCAGTCTGTCTGCTTGGCCCAGTATCACAAGCTTTGACACAGTGTGGACTTTATGCACGACACACGTGCACTCATTGAACACACAGACACGGTGCGTCTGACGCTGTCCTCGTGCTGAGTCAGAGACAAGCAGCGTATGTCAACATGATGACCGGGACGTTTGTCTCTACATGCTGCCTAACCTCACTGTAATAACTGGTCAGGGCTAACGTAAGGTCTCCCAAAGTCTTAGTCCAGCACAATTACCTTAATAATGACTAAACAAGCCTAACCAGAAAGAATGGTGTGATTTAATAGAACGCAATGTATTCTCCTTAAAAGATTACACTTCCCATTCTGTATTGTTTGCTCAATAAATACACAATAACACAAAAAATATTATACAAATCCATCACAGTATGTTCTTGCTACTATTTAAAATGATAATAGCTACAATAGCTTTTAGCAGTCTACTGGGATGACGGCTAACTGTACAAATAGTGCCAAGCTGGCAAACATGAACACTCCTTTAATCAGCCTAATGACATCAGCCACTCTTTCAGTGACTTGTATAAGGTTTGATTAACCCAATCACGCTGGCCTGCTGATTGGTTTTACAAATGCTGCTTGTCATCGTTGTGTCATTAACTTGTAGCCACCCTGACGTGGTGCAGCGCTGTGCTAGGCTTCAACACAGCAATCAAAAGATTACTGCAGTTACCTCAGTGAATGCCCCAGGCTCTGAGTCAAAGAGAAGTCCTGTCTTACTTACCTCCATGTGGTCTGAGATTCTAACTGTACACCAGCAATGCCATCACTGATTATGAGACAATGAGAGCAAACACTCTAGCCTTTTGAACATATGGGAGGTTTCCATTTTTTGAACTCAATTTAAAATACATTTCACTTTCAAATTAGGCGACTTTAATCTAAAACTTGACATCACAGAAAAAAACTGCATGCAGCATAATGTGAAAATGTCTAGTGGCATATGGAATAGTAAATCTCCTTGATGATTACATTTTAAATAGATTGAAAATAATGACTTACAATGCTAAAGATCACATTTATGAAAGTTGACTGCTCCCTTGAGCACCTTGGCTGGCCAGCTCAGAGGAGCCACACCCTTGTTTCCTCCTGATGAAAAGCCCATGGGTCTGGCCAGTACTTTTCAGGAGTTGTCTAAAGTCTGAGGCCAAAGTGGCATGGACACTTGTTAGGAAAGCAGAGCTTGGTTTGTGCTGGACTCTGGTTGGACTTTGTGGTGAGTGGGATGGTGCTTGGTAGGCTTAGCCCCTGTGAAGCGGGAAATAAATGTAAATTCAATATTGAGGAACTCTTTGATTTTAAACTTGAGTGAGTGTGACAGTACCTCAGATGACCCTTGGAAAAAAAATCCCCTTACATTAATCAGGGACAGTTAAAAAACACTGACGACTATAGAATAAAGATAGTTGTGTCTATGTCTGTGTTCCTCTAATCACTTGCATAATATATTCACAGACTGCCTGGGTGACTCAGTTTGTCGCCATCTCAAGCCATCTTCAATAAAACTCATAATGCTACACTTGGCTCTGTGCCCGGCTGGTTTGTTGCAATGCCATTCGTGTCATGCATTACATACCTTACCATGTTCACAGCTCAGAAGAGTAGGGACCTATTTTGAAAAATAAAAACATGTGGCTTTTGTTCCAGGGAGGAATGAACAACAGCATTCCAGACGCAACCACATCAAAGATCCTCACCGCTACAGGGCTAAACGAGGGCAGACTGTCCTACTTGTCCCTCCTGACACCACTACCAATAATTAACTTAAGATTGCTTAATTTGGACTTTCTTCATCTTCTTTCTAATCACTTTCTTCTTCTTCTGTTCTCCAATCCTCCCATTGCAATGTGTGCAATGCCTCTCTTCAACTTCAGATGGGACAGCCACCAACAAGCACAAAAGGGCATTGTCTGCTGGTGAAAATGTGGTTTACAGCCTCTGCTATAATGACTTGGTGGTTGCTGGAAGCCATGCGCATTTCCTAATATTCGTCTCACATGCAATTTCTTTTTGAGACAAAGACTTGAGCTATGAGGACTTTGCCTTTGTAACTCTCTGTGATCAGACAAGCTTGGGCTCCCGTACCCCTTCACCCTCCCCGCACTTTCGCCCCTCTCTGGTGGCGCTACTATATTTGAGTGGGATCTCTATAGCGATGGAAGAGTAGACACAGGCTGCGTTGCCAGTCAAACGTGTTGGGGCTGTCAGACTGAACGGCTTCCAGTGCTTGCGATCTGGCTCCTCTTGCTCGTCAGTGGGAGCCTGTTTGATCTGACACAGGCTCCATTAGAGACACTGGGAGGTTGGATGGCTTCAGCAGTCAGAGTAGCGGCAGCCCAGAGAGGAAAAGGTTTGCACACACACACAGTCTGGTTGCAATATTGCTGTCTGTGCTGTGTATCTATAAATGTCTTGGCGTATTAGCTGTCCTAGTCCTTATACTACGTAGGTGTGTGTGGTTTCACATTGGAGAGTGCAATGGGGTGATATATTTTGGGAATCTGCAGGGCAATAGGGTGATGAAGTTGTGGTAATGATATAATGCTGTGTGGTAGTGTGAGCTGCATTGAGAGAGTTAAAGAATATCCAGTGTGCCAATGCTGTGATGAACAGCTAAAATGCTTGTGTCTTGAACTTAGCCTTACACAGTTTTGATCACCCCATAAACCTAAACCCCACAACAGTATACTATAAAATAATTAAGGCATCATTTGTAGGTGATGTTTGATAAATGAGTCCCAATGGCCAAGGCCCAGAGACAGTGTGACCAACAATAGGGCTACTTTCAAGGTTCAACAAAACTGCTAATAACAGATAAAATCTATTACGATGTCAATTTTATCGGTTGCTTATGTTGGTTGAATAGGGGGGAGTGAATAGACGTGGCTCCGTGAAAGATACTTATCCCAATCTGTGCATGGCAGCTGGGTTCTGGCAGGGCTTTGGCAGCGAGGCTTGTGGCAGTTAAACTGTCACTGTCAGGAACCGGAGGTCTTTAACAGAAGGTGAATGCAACATGACAGTGGCACAGGTGTTTGTGTGTGCCGCTCACTATTCCCCAGTTTGTCACAATGATAACTTGTCTTGTCTGTCTGTATCTCTCAACTGATCTGAGGACCATTCAATAAATTTCGAGCTGGACACTTTGGCAATGTCAGAAGGAGTCAAGATATTTCTGTGTGGGGCGGGGGTGCTGTCACTTTGGAAATGCAACTACACATATTGCAGCGATTACCACAGCGGAAAAATGTTTTTCTGCAACATGCAATTACTACAGATTACAGATTGCCGTCTTTGCATCAGAAGCTCTCGCCAGAAAGAGAAACTGTGTGTTTGTGTGTGTGTGTGTGTGTGTGTGTCGGTGTCATCGCACAAATACAGACTCAGAGACAAAGAAAGATGAGAAATGATTATAGCCCACACCATAAACCACAAGTGAAAAAATGGGGAGTTGATGTATTTATGGGACTGATTTAAATGTTAAAGTTATACAGAGTTTCAGGAGTAAATAAAAACTCTGGGAAAAAATATAATCTGGCCTTTAATGAAATGAGCAAGTCAAGCATTGAACACTTCAAGGCCTGTGTCTATCATCATCAACATTATGAAAAGCAGAGGCTGATCCAAGTCCACACTATTCTAGTAATAATTCACAATTTTGTGCAAAGGTTATAAAAGCGTCACATCACACTAAACAATATCACTTATATGTAGTGGTCTGCAGAAAAGGCAGGGCCCAATTCAGAAACCCACCAGATCAAAACTCAACCCAAAGTGCTCTTATAATAGTAGTGATGCCTTCTGGTGAGCCTACCATCCTATGCTACTTTTAGTGGGTTCCAAAGAATAAACAGGCTCTGAAACCACATCACAGGCTGCTGACTGTCATCATGGGGTGAGTGTACCCGACGAATGATGTGAGGGAGGAGTCACCGTGACACTGAGGTTTTATGGCGAGTTCCCCCCGTCCTGATTCGGGTGTGGTGTGTGCCATTGAAGTGCCACAGAGAGGACAGAGTAGACCTGACTAATTTCACTCTCTGAAAAGCATAGAGTACTGGCTTAAAGCTGCACTATTTCATTTTGTGAAACAATAATGTCTAAGTTTAAATCCTGCACTTCCCTCCTTCTCTCCTGAGCCTCTGATGCTTTTATTTTTAATTTTTATTCAACCTTTATTTAACCAGGTTATTTGCAATGGCGACCTGGCCACATTCATTCATAGGCAATGTGGGTTAGGTGTCTTGCCCAGGCACACAACGACAGCGTGTGCCTGGACGGGGACTCGAACCGCCGACCCTCTGGTTGAAGGGCGAGCGCCTACCCACTGCACCACTGCCGCCCACAATGATGCTCTTCCCAAAACTCCCCCACTGTCTCATGCATAAAGCACACACTTCCTTGTGCGCATTCACAAACAAGATGTATGAGAAGAGAACAAACAGCCGTCTGGAGTTAGCTTTTAATACTTTGATCTAAAAAATAAAAAATAGCTGGGAATATAATATTTTGAAATAAAACATCAGCCCCTTCACATTATTCGAGATTCTAGATATGGATAGATATCATGAACCAATCAGAGCGCTCCTGTTGTCTGGAATTAGTTAATTATCTCTGGCTCTAAATGAAAAAATCTTTAGAATAAAGAATAATTAGAATAATTTTTTCTCTGTTACGCTGTACTATAGACAGTGTCATTATTTTTGCTCAGTTACACGGGGAAAAAAAACAGGTAGTGCAGCTTTAACAAGATATCAACCCTTATCTGAACAGCCCCCTCTAGAGGAAGGAGGAATAACGAGACGAACGACTAAACTCATACATGCTTGGTATGTTTAGAACTTATTAAGCCATCCATTTACATTCAGCAAATAAAAAGACAGCCTAAACAACAGTGTAGCTGGAGTCGTCCCCCAACAGCCATTATGCCGCTCAATTGATTCAGAGGGCTTTAATAAGCCCCTGGCTCCACTCTGGCCCTTTTATAAAATGTAAGCAGAGTATTAAAGATGTATGAGATGAATGTGCTCATTGTCTGATCCTGTAACATCTGCATCTCAGCATCACGCTTACATGCTAATTATCTACTGGGATTGGATATGTCACACTGCTCTTCATCAACTTTTACAACAATATATAATCAAAACGCCTTCAAGGATTCAAAACTGGGGTTGATTCTGGATGTAAAAACGCCAAGCTATAGAAAGGTTTGAACAAAAAGAAGGGTTAGCGAGTTTGTGAGTTTGTATGGGTTATCCTGTATGACCTAAATACACCCGCAGACTCCAGCGATAATTAAAACTAACAAAGGCTCGGTGAAGAAAAAATAACATAAATTTATACAATCCAAACTGTTCAATGTGTTTCTTATTTTCTCGTCTGAACATCAAAATGGACAAAAATGACCACCAATTGTGATGTGCTGACATGTTATGTAATCAAAGTTTGAGAGTGAATCAGGCATCAGAGCACCACCAGCCTGAAACCCAAACAGTCTGAAGCCACTCACTGTTGTTTAAAAGTTTCTTCATATTCTTGTGTATATAAACACTGCAATGCTACAATATGAGTTGGCTTTGAGGAGACTCGCACAAATGGCTTTGGTGACTTACATCATGCTTGGGACGTCTAATCACAGACACTCTTGTCATATCAAGCAGAAAAAGTCAATTTCTGAGTGAGCTGTGTTTCAAAAAAGGGAGGGAAGAGTAAACAAGCCTGGCGTTCCTTGGCCACCGCAAAATTCATCATTCATACAAAAAATACCCCAAGCCCCAAAGTAGAGCTAATTTAATCCGGGAGGAATAAAACTCCATTTCATAGAAGTCGTCCATTCAGAACACTCATATTTCCACCCAGCAGAAACCCCCGGCTGAAATTTGAGCAGACACTTTTCGGAAGGAATGCATTCGGTGGGTTGAGGGCCAAGCTTGCCCTATAATTTGTGAATGTACAGAAATGTGTGACCGCCACAGTTTTCTCTAAAGATAGAAATCTTTGTCTTATGTCATCACTAAACCTCAAACTATTTCTAATTGCCCCCTCATATACTGTATCCAAATGAATAGCTACCCATCATCCAAAAAGCTTATGCGTACATCTCTGAAAATAGCCTGGGAGTTCACGCAGGCTAATAGATCATACCCCAAAAACTGAAAACTTTGTGTAACAGAGGCTGTCCCCATCTTCAAAGTCACTTTTAAGTGGCACTAATGCTGTGTGGGTGGCATTTAGTCAGGTGTACATTTACAGACCCCAAAGGCCTCAGTGGGTGTTTCTGCTAATGGGGTCCATGATCATTATAGTACAAACATTATATGTACAATTTGACACATACATGATGCTCGAGTGTAAATGTGACTCTGAGCGAAAGAATTGTATTTTGTGTACTCAAGTTGTATGCATAGTTTAGCTGTCCATTGGCAACCGGAATACAAGAAATCAATGAGTCTTTGCTGTAACCTACCACAAACTCTGTTAATATTCATATCCAAAAGGATACAGTTTCTTTTTTATCCTAAATGAAACAAAATTGTATATGCTGAGGCTTATTAGAGGTGGGCCCAAGGTTTCACGTATCTTGCAGGAGTTCAGTCTTGATTTCAGACTCAACCCAGGCAAATCATTAAAAATCGTTCAGGGGCACGGCGGGTTCGGTCCTCAATGCCTGTGCGGCTGAAACTGTAGAAAGTGCATGTTGAAATGCGAAGGTCTAAATGTGACAGGCGCCCGCAGCACACATTAGAGCTGAGCAGGGAAAGCCGGAGCACGTGGTCACGTATTAATAATGAACTAGGGCAGGAGCACTACTAAAATATCAGCAGCATTGTCATTGTCCTAGTCAAGCTTTACTCAGAATAGAGGCAGCCTGAGAGGTGATCTGATGGGAGCTGCTACAGTTAGATGCACAAGACTGCAGTTGTTCGTGTACTAGAGATTCATCTGTAAAAATGTATTTAAATTATTAGCCTGTCAAATGTGCACAGTGAAACAATGCACAAAAAAAAATCAATGTTTTTAAGCTCGTCAAATGATTGTTTCTTGACTGTAAATTGCGTAAGCAGGAGGAATTGCATCCGGCTCTGACTCACATATTAGTTAGGCCTGTGGCTGGTTTGATCTCACACCAGCAGCTGTTGTGAAACGCGGCTCTAATATTCAGACACGATTTCAACATTTTCTAAAAATGTGCAATTCTTTCATTTTATCTTTCCTCTTTCGATTTCTGTAAGCGTGTCTTAGATCGGTTTGGGTGAGAAAATGGAGAGAAAATCTATCGCCGTTTTGCGTCAGTAAATGCGCATAATTTATGCTCGTGCGTTCGTAGTAACATAAAAAATCATTCTCAGGCATTTGTCCCCACATCACACGAGGAAAATAATTGTTTTTATATATTTTTGTAAATGAACATTATGACCACTTCAATAAATCCTGTCCGTTTTACTCCTTTGAATACAAATTAATAGCCCTAACCCTCTTCTTAAAAAACGAAATGGTCTTTTATAAACACATTATAAAATATATATTTGAGTTACAATTCAATTAATTAAGCTCAATTCAGCTTCACGTCAAAACGGGCGGCACAATTTCTGAAGCGCAGGTCGGTGTGATCGGATCAAAACACAATTAAAAATTATAGGCTCTTCTATTACATTTTCTCCCGAACAATATTCTCTTTTTTTCCACAAAAGTCGTATTTGAATTGTTAATTTCTGCAAACTAAAGCAGTGTCTTCTCCGGAAATGGAGGCCTATCTCTAACACAGGAAACTTTAGCCTAATTATTACTGTAATTTTCTGATGAGAAAACATTTGCAAATTGGTTTTGTGCAGTCGTGAAACGTCTGCATCCCTCGATGTGAGCTGACAGCGATTGAAAAGGCAAACGCGCCAACTAGCGTCAGAAAGCGGCACCGCGTGAGGAGAGAGCGGAGCGGGGTGTAGGGTGTGCCGCTGTGAGGAAGCCCTCTTCAGAAGAGCTCCTTAATGAACGCAGCCTGTGGCGCACACGCAATGTTTGATGTGGGGGTGGCATTTGCTTGTTTGCTTCAATTTTCTAATTATTTGTGATTAACGTGATACGCATCTACAGTCATAATTTGACTTTATGAAAAAGTAGATCACCTGAAAAGAACGTGCAGCCAGATCTAATAGCTTTGAAAAATAAGACATTAAATGAGAAATAAACCACAGACCTCTGTGGGGAATCTGACGCCGTCTGGGCACATTATAAACAGTACAAATATAAACAGCATTGCGAGTGTCACCAAACACCAAAAGTCTGCAGCCCCTGTTATTATTACACTCATTAATAAGTCATGAAACAGAAGGCAGGTTTAAAACAGAACTATGTGTAATGTAATTTTTACATCTGGGCATTGTGCAATATATATATATATATACATGTATTTTTATTTTGAGAGAAGAGCACAGAGATGCAGATCAATAGCCCGGTCTTGATAAGTGACAGGCTGAAGAGGGAGAGAGCCGAGAGCGTGATTGGTCTAGATCAGGCCCAGCCCAGCGGAGTCATTGGTGGAAATCATCTCTTCACTCCCAACCACCAAACGCTAAAATGACTCGGGTAAAATAATCTCGCGGCACTCAGCTTGCACAGCTCGCAGCCTCACCGTCCTGCATTGCGTCCCACTCTCTTCAACGCGTAGGCTAACTTTAAAGAGACGCTATCCGGAGCGACACATGACTTTAGCGGTGTTTGTGGTTCAAGATCTGACTAAAGCAACTACGCACGAGCAAGGACTTTAACTGGTTTCCACGCAGCCTATAGTTGTATTTAAACACCATTTTGTGAACATTTTAGTGAGAGTTTGAATGGCAGACAGAAGTTTATAGCAAAAGTAATCTGGAGCGTTACATTTTTGTGCATCGCTGTTGGATTACTTTGGTCAAACTCAGCGCTTCCCCTGACGCCTAAACCAGCGCGTTTTGGTTTCATTTTGCTGAACTTGGAGCTGCTTTGATGCTCTTCAGACTTGTACAGACTGACTGTGTGCATAGATCTAGCGCGCATAGAGAGCACACTGAGTTGAGACAGTGAGGAACTCTCTTCTTTCATCACTTGTGTGGACTCCCGAGACTACACTGGTCCCTGGAGAAACATAAAGCATTTTAGAGTGCCAAACTTGTGACAGAAGCCCAGTCAGGTGGCGCTGACCCCAGCTGTTGTGATGCATATTCCCGTAGTGCCGCCCACCACCAGACAGTTCACGCCGCCCTCCACGTCCTTTCCCTGCAGTAAGATTGGAGACGGAAACGGGACCATGGCCACCGCAGGCCCGCTGAGGTCTAGACCGGACAACAGGAACGTAGTGGACGTCCTGGCTGACCACGCGGGAGAGCTGGTCCGGACCGACAGCCCCAACTTCCTCTGTTCCGTACTGCCCTCTCACTGGAGGTGCAACAAAACCCTTCCCGTGGCGTTCAAGGTAAGACTAACTTTTTGGCAAATATTTCAAACGTTAAATGAAACAAATGTAATAAAATGTATTGTTGCCACATTTATATAAACAAACAAAATAACATAATAACAAAACAATATATTTCATTTTAAAAAACATCATATTAATAATAATATTAATATAACATTGACGGACGCTTTTATAGCCTATTAGTTCAAAACAAAACATAAAAGGCAGGCATATATTTATTGCATATATATATATAAATATATAAAATATTTTTAATATTCTTGGCTGCTGTTTTTTTTTTTTAGATAGTATCCTACATTACTGTCTGTGGTTAAGAGTAGAGCTACCGGCTTGTTCTTGTCCGGGAAGCAGGATGCGGTTTTACGCACCTCGTGCGCACATTTGCTTTGGTGACCCAGAATGACCGGACCGCTATCTCTCCGCACGCAGGTTGTGGCTCTCGGGGACGTGCCCGACGGGACTCTCGTCACTGTGATGGCTGGGAACGACGAAAACTACTCCGCCGAGCTGAGGAACGCGTCTGCAGTGATGAAGAATCAAGTGGCCCGCTTCAACGACCTGCGCTTCGTGGGAAGGAGCGGTCGAGGTGAGCGCACACTCTGACACTCAACACTTAATCGCCTTAAACAATCGGTCCCATGGTAACATTTAATCGACTGTGATTTCCATAAAATAAAAACATCTGGATAATGAGAATTTAGGAATGTTATTGATACTTCACTGCGCATTCATAATAGGCGTTTCAAATTGTAATATGGCTATATAATTCTCTATTTAATTCACTGCTGTAAATGACACAGAAGTGAGTGAAAGGACTACGGCACTAAATGTGGAATCGTTTATGCATGGGGTACAGCGAGTGCCCAGTAACTGCCAGCTGACGTCCACGGGTGTCACGAGGAACATCTGGCCTGCGTCACGCTGAACACTCTTGATGTGACTGGTAATTTTCTTAATCCAAGGAAGAGAAATAATTATCTGCGCGAGAAGCCCGAAGGACAAAGCACCTCACAATTCACGTCTCGGGCAATTGTGTTCAGGAAAGGCCTTGCGTTTGTGGCCTGGGATAGGCTAAATGTCACAAATAATGGCTACATCGAATATATTATAAACCGTACGGGGTTCATTATAAGGTAAAAGGCTTCACATATTTTATAATAAAATATTGACCAAAAGGCATGCAATTTGCATATGTTTTCTTAATATGTAAGCGTGACATTGTTTGAAAAATCAGCGCGATGAGTTGAGCATCCACGCCACTTATTTCTTCCCTCACGTATAGGCCTATCCGTGTTTACGCACAGACGCCTCTGTCAGACATGGGATATTGCAGCCTCTTCTTCGAGGGACGGCCCTGAAGCTCACGCAGATGTATCTTGTTCAAATATTAACCGGGGCACCGGAGTTCTTATGGCCAATCTGGAACACATTCTCCCAATAACCTTATCAGTCTGTCGGTATGGTCCTGCTTTTGAAATCCCAAATGAGACATCCAGACGAACAATATAGGCCAAACAGAAAAGCACAGATGAAAATAACAACAACAGTAATAACAGCCTAAACAATGGTGGATACATGTTTATACAGGAAAGAGCTTCACCCTGACCATCACCGTGTTCACTGGACCGCCGCAAGTGGCCACGTACCACCGCGCAATCAAAGTCACAGTGGATGGCCCCCGTGAGCCGCGCAGTAAGTAAAGAAACACACACACACACAATATTAATACTGTATATAATTGTACACTCTTAAACAAGAAGGTCACATTTAAATAAGTCTTTGTTGTATACTGTCTCTATAGGCTCTCTGTGTTGTACTATCAACTGTGGTTTTTGACGTGATTTGGTTTTGGGTCAGAATGGATTGTTTGAGTGTAGTGGTTATGGTAAACCTCTGGGGAGAGCATTAGAGGTGTCCTTACAGTTTACAGTGGATGTGTGTGACTTGGTGCAGGGGTATGGGGTAGGGCCGGTCAGAGGAAACTGTAAAGCCTATTAGGGCAGACCACTAAGAGCTGTGGAGTGAGCTTCCAAGCCGCAGGTGGCTGGGCCTCCGCAGCCCCTCTGCCGCTCGGCCGGCTCCACTGTGCTTTCTGCAGGGCTTCAGAGGCTTGTACCTGGCTGACCACATAAGTGGCTCCTTGATTTAACACGGGGCAGACTCGGCTGCCAGGATTGGTGTTGGTACCACCAATCAGCTGCATGTCTGTGGTTTTGGTGTGTGAAAAGTAGGTTGCTCAAATGAGTCAGTTGCTCAAGTGTGGTGTTGTATGTCCACAGTTTTGTGAGCTTAAGGTGAGAAATACAAGCTGTAGGCTCGAAATATTATGATCCTGTTGCAGAAGATCCAAAAACAGGTTTAAGGTGTCAACTGATGGAAAGTTGTGGTTAGTACTCATGTTTTTGGGTAGGGTGGATTTAGCCCAGTCAAAACAGACAACAACAGGCAGTGGAGGTGCCACATGAGGAGGGCACTGGTGGGCATTAAAACTGTTGGGGCACATAAGGAGGGGCGTCACAGCTGTGCCAGCGAGGACGCTATTTCAGACTCATGAATTGCCATAAAGGAGACTGGTCCATGATAAATAATGTGTATTAATGTGGTATATGGTGGGTTCCTTTCAGTGGGTTTTTGATTAGTGCATAAACACATTCTCACATGCATCTGAAAGTGTGTGAGCTTGAAATAACAGTGTACATGGAGAGCGTCTCCTGTTTGTCTGTCAAAATCTAGCGGCTCCAGCTGGGCGTCACACTGACCATGCTACTTTTACACTGGCGCTGGTGTCTATAAAGTGACACTGTTTAATATAGGGCAGGGACACTTTGGGACGGCATTAGACTCAGTGAATTCACTCATACACATCCAGAAAATAAAGAGCATTTAACGAAGAAAAGTGACTGCACCAGGTACAAAAATGATATGTTTGGTTGCCTGTTACAATAATCAAAATAAGTAATTTAGTGTACTGTCTAATAGAAATAGAAAATAGAAACACTACCCCACGGTATATTACTAGTTACATAAAAACCACACAGCACAGACTCCATCATGCATCCTTAGAGACCTCTGCACTGCCTGCATTCATCACTTTTACAATTTTTCACGGTACAGACAGCTTAATGCTACATATCTACTGTGGACTCGTGTGTAAACTGGCAAACGTGCACTGAACTTTGCAGACTGTTTTGTGTAGAGTTGGCATTTGCATGGCTGCTCGCCGTGCTGTGGCGGGAACTAGTGCTGAGGGGGAGGAGATTTATTCATGTTTACTGATTCAGTCAGAGAACCTGATGGACAGGACTGCCAGCAACTCACCTGCAGCAATATAACAAAGCACACTATAGCTTTGTTAAATACGTAGACAGTAAGAAACCCAGATAAGCACGCATGGGTGCACCAACATATTTGAACTTGAATATACATACTGCATATTCAAATGAATGTAAACACAGAGAGCAATATGTTCCTCTTAATGCTGAGTAGTATTTTTGTCATTCTTCAGCTAATTTCCTCATCACACATCCGGTATCTTTCACAGCTACACCCCCACTGGCTTTTAGTCATGCTTTATGCTTTATATAGTCCATCATTTGTGTTAAAAATTATGACCGTTTGTATTTAATTTAACAATATATAAAAAATGACGCACACCCCGTCTCCATACTTATAATCATAATATTGATTTAAAGTGATTAAAAGTGAGTTTTTTTTAGTTAAGGCCATGTCTATAAACATGCACCAAATCATACTAACGTGTGGTGTTTTGTTGCTTCTATTTATTCGGCTGGGTGTGTTCAGAGCTCAGGAGGAGAATGGCAGCGGGGGAGTTGCTCTGGCAGAGGTGCATGTTAGAGATGGCGGGTTGATTCTATTTGCATTTGACACACAGACTGTACAAAGTATGCAAATAGACAAACAATGACTTATGCTGTTGTATTTTCCTTGTGATATTGCAGTCTCTCAAAACAAAAAGAGCATGATGTTGCTGCATACACATTTGCGTGTGCAAGTGCTTGGCTCATGCACCTGCCAGGTGCGTCCATCTCTTTAAGTTGGATCCGTGGGCCACGCCCATGTTCCACAAATCACATGAAAGGCTTACCCTCAGTGCGAATTGCTCTCTCAAAGGCAACTTTGATGTATGAAAAAGGAGCTGGGTGTCTTTGAAAGAAAGGCCTACAGGTGTAGAAGTGCCAGGGGTGGGGAAAATCAGTGGCATGTCTGACATTGGGTGCTTTCCTGTTGGTGAATGGCTTAGCACAGCTCCTTAAAATATAAACTAGAAACATGGTTCTCCAGGCTTGCACAAATCTCTTGACAATCAAACTCATGACCATCTAATTTATGGTTTGGTTAGGCAGATAGTTTGCCTCAAAACCACCCAGACAGATTATAGCAGATAAAGCGGTCATTTTTTAATATTTTATAAGTGAAAGAACAGTGTGGCGTCTGCAGACTGTGGCGCTCCTTGTGCCTGGGGTCACCCCAGACGCGTCATACTTGGCCTCAGTGATTAGATTTAAAGCAAATATTGGCCAACTGATAAATGCACTGGAATGCACAGTGAATGAGAAATGGGTTGATTTCAGTCAATTCAGTGTCACACAACCTTCGCTGCAGTCTGAGGAACAATGAAAATTGTTAGTGTTCCTAGTTTTAAGTAATTTCATGCTAAATGAGGAGTTTCAAAAATGATTCAATTTGAAGCTACCTTCACTGAAGGCCCACACACAGGGTTCTGGTCGTTTCTTTATATTCTATACACTCCCCTTTTGTCTGTCTTTGTCCTACATGCTGTTGTAGCTCCTGTGCTTAATCTGGTTTATTACTGAAAAAACAGAATGTCTACCCCTGAAGCTATTTATCACTGAGAGCCAAGCAATAAGAGCAAAATCCCCTCTATTCACACATAAAAAATGTGATATTTGCAAACGCCTAAAAGAGCAATACATGAGTCTTATCCATTGAGATTTGGTACTTTCTCTGAATTACTGAAGTGCTCTCTCTGCCTCCGTCCATCTTTTCACTGGACACTCCCGTCCAGACTCACAGGCCAAGTGTGGTTCCTGTTTACCTGCCTGTGAGTGGACGGAAAAAGCCCACTCTGTATGTGCTCACTTGTATTTACACTGACCCATACAGGATTGAGCCATTACGACCTTTCAGCTGTAATTCAATAAAAATCCTGAACGCCATTTAGAAAAATAAATGTCTCATGAGTGGAGGAATATATTCTCTAAGACAATAAACACTTTTCTGTGTTGGGGATAAAGTGGGAGGCAGTTTGTAGGAAGAACGCACCTGCTGGTTACTGGAAATCATACAGTGTACGACCCTGTGGCATTGAATATTTATTTCTTCAGTCTTTAATGGTTAGAAACGGCAGGAAAATAATAGGTTTAGAGAAAGTCAAAAGTCTTCTTAAACAAACAAGGAAGTTACTCTTCAAAAGGCTGCACACCACAGAAGAGAGGTTAGAGTTTGCCATCAGCAGAGGAACATGTTAGACTCAGATGAGTGCACCCCTCCCTGTCGACTGAGTGGAACATTCACACATTTTGTAAAAGCCACCTGAAATCGCAGTTGTCATGTTGTGAGGGCGTGTGTTCTGACGCAGATGCATATTTGTTGCACCTTATTTTGTCCAGAGGTGTGAAGACAGCACTGTTTGACAGATCATGATGTGCAGCAGTATGTTTCCTCTCCCACAGACCCCTCAGCACCTCACGAGCAACCTGACATCCACATCAACATATGCTTTGTGATATCATCAAGAGGTCCTAAAAACAGTGTTCATGTCACCCACAACGCTTTCAAAGAGAAGACATTAAGCATACAAAGAGATTCTTAAAGAATGTGGGTGCTCTGAGCTTCTTTAGGCACCCCCTTTAAATCAACTTGTCTGAACCTGTCCCTCACAAAAGAACTGCCATTGTGTGACTGTTGCTGTGTCAAACACACACACACGCACCTCTTTATAACCTTATCAGAAAAGGAAGGCTGCACTCTTTGCTCAAACAGCCTCATGTAGCAATTTCCGCTGTAAGCTTGTTTTCTAGGCCTGCAAGGGGGATTTTCACACTGCTTATGTCCCCAGAGAGAGTGATGCATCTGCCTGCATGAGCTCCTGGCACAGACAACCCTTCAACTGTGGCCACAACGGGTGGGTTTCAGATAAAAGTATGCCAACACATTTGCTGACCTCACCCAGAAGAGGAAATTGTGTCTCTAAAACAGCCCCCCATTCAGATTCACAAATACTATGTTTCTCAATCTTATTTGTGAGATACTTAATAAAGTGTAAGTCAGTATTATTTTGTCAAGTGTAATGTAGTGCAATGTGAGGTTGTGGTAACAGACTCATTTAGGCCCAGACGAGGCAGCCACAATCACCAGCCAAGGGTAAAAGCCACATCCTTGTGGGTCAGCCTCAAAACAAGAGCTCTGATTCGCATTCAAATATCTTGTAACTCTCTGATTGGTCACATCAAAATTCAGAACCACTGATATTATCTCAGAGAAGCTGTTTGAGGGGTGTGATAGTGTAGGATATATGAGAGAAGTAGAATATTTATATTCAGAAATAGGGTGGAAACATTAAGACACAGCTCAGGTCTTCTCAAGAGGAGGAAGAGGAAGACAGGTGTAGATTTTGCTCAACAGATGTTGAAACGACTGCCTCGTCTGTTGAGGCCAAACGGAAGTTGGGTGCTCACTGCAAGACAGCCTTGCTCTAACATGTCTTAGTTATCTTTATGAATATGGAGTTATTCTTCTAAACTATAAGTAATGTTGCTTGACAGTCAGTCCTTTACTAGCCTAGTTTTAGAAGCCAGACATTTTTCTGTGTAATTCTAAACCACACTTGCAAAGACTTTACAGTCCATGCATAGTTTTAAAAGTGATACATGCACTTCAGATCAATTCAAGTCTGTTATCAGGGGCCTATCAAGTCCATTTATACATTGAATACAAATATTTACACTTCAAATATATTCGGTGCAGACTTGGGTTAGGGCCAAAGCACGTATTGCCCTTTGCCGTCCAGATAGAGTTTCACTTTGCTCCTGAAAAAGCACCCGGCCCTTCACTAAAGAGAGCTTGTGTTTAACGCGTCTCCCTTCAGACGTGAACATATGTTTCTTTCTTTCATACGCACAGAGGCAGCAGACAGAGGGAAAAGTAGGCAAAAAGCTGTATTCAGCTGTCAGTGTTTAAGGCTGGCTGTCACCTTGCTGTACAAACACTAACTCTGGCTTGAGCTGATATGAGTTTTTGTGAAGAAAAGGCTGCACAGGACTTTGGCAGCTTTACAATTTCACACTTTTTCAGTCATTTATATTTGAACCAACAAAAAAAGTTAAATTCAAAAATAGTAAAATGCTCACAAAGTAAACCTGGGCAAAGAATCGCTCACAATTTTCAGTGAGTGCTGGCTTAATACATTTTAAGCATTTACCATAATGCTTTCAGATGATGCGACCGCTCTAAGAGGAGGCTAGTAAATCTACAACTAAAGCTGTAGCATCCATTTTGGCGGTGCATATTGAGTGTGTGTGTTCAGGGCCTCATGTGCACATTGGCTCCATCTCCCAACTCTATCTTGTGGTTATGATATCATAGAGAGAAAAACAGGGCATTCTCTCCTAAGTGCACCCTGATCCATTAAAAATTCATCTGACCACAGAAACCCCTTGAAATGAGGGCTGGTGTTGAGTGCCAGCACCCTTCTGGCCCCCAGCCCTACAGAGTACAAGTCAAATGTTGGTGGTCGGACCAGAAACACTGTGGCTAGTGCTGGGGTCAGCTAGGCCAAAAATAATATTAACACAAGGGTAAACGGGACAAGGCAAACCAATTAGATGCAAAAGTGTACTATTTAGATTAGCTCTTCATGTTACAAGCACATTGCACATAGTGACAGTTCTGTTGTGAAAACGTGTGAAATCAAAGTTTCAAAGAAATATTTGTATTGAAATAAAAAGAGTGATCTCATCAAGTAAAAACAAAGTAGTGTTTTGAAAGTAACCAAAGAACAAAAAGTTTGGGAAAGTGTTTCATCAAACAAAAGAAAAACAGTAGAGAAAGGGAAGAGAGCTGCCTCCCAGTTGATTAGTGGTGTTAACAGCCACTGTGGGCTTGGGTTAACGAGCTGCAGGCCTCAAGATAATGAAACCTCCACTTGCCCCAAAATCTCCACACAGCTCCCTGTACTGCCACCTCAAACTGAAAACCAGATTTCAACTGGGGCGGGCCATGGGATCCAAAACTAGACTCAAGTGAGCGTTTGTGGCTGGCTGAATGATCACTTTCATCCCTCAAGAGCCAGCACGTTCATTGTAGACCACCAATAGCCACAGGAAAACTGCCCAATTATAATTTTTGTGCCGTCTGTAGTGGGATGTATCATTTCCCTGACCTCAGATGTTTGAGGTGGTGTAAATCTCCTAATAACTACACATGGATGCATAGAGGGGCTATATTTGGGATGGTTGCTTCCCCTGAACGCCCCTGCATTGGACAACATCACACAGTAGTCACAGTGTGGGTAATGCTGCCTGAACCAGAGGAGCAAAGAGTCCATTTGAGGCACAACTCGGGCACTCATTGCTTCAACGGTGTAGAAAGGGAAGGCAAAAACTCTTAATTTAAACTACTACCACTAATAACAGCTATGATTTTCACAATGGTTGCATTATTTGAAATCTGAAGTTGTCATGTCTGCAACTGCTGCAGCTATTCGTTGTGAAGTTGTCAGGGATTTGAACACCAGTCCTCTAGATTACAAGCCCAGCGTTCTTACCACTAGACTATTCCTGTTAGTCTGCAGGGAAGTGTATGTGTATGTTCATTTGGTGTTTGTCAATCAGCAAAGCAAAGGATCGTGAGTAAGCTGCTGTGTTTAAATTTGCAAAAGTCCCTCATTTCATTGTGCCGCTGTCTAGGCTCGATCTCAGAATCTCTTGTTCATCAAACTGTCGCTAAACGGTTGATTTAATGTTTTGAAATTTTATTTCAAAATCAGTATTTGGTTATTTTATTGTTTTTAATCCATAGAAAAATCCTAATAAATAAAATCACAATATTTGCAGACAGGTTTTGATTTTTGGTTTATGTTGAAATTTGTGGAAAAACAAATTCAGATTGAGTATTTGGTCATGTGACTCCATTGACATTCATGTTAAATATTGCTCGGATTTGTATTATTAACATTTTATTTTTGGATCATGTTGGCCCAAAAGTAAAAGCAACTTAAAGCTATTTTTGGATTGTTTGGAAAGTTGAAAGTGCTGTAAATTTTGGAAGAAAAACTATAACAAAGAAAGCAATGAGGATAAGCACTTAATACTGCATTCAATTTACATAGTGCCTTTTATAAACAATGCCCCAAAATCTCAGTTTAGGCCAAGGTTCAAGGAGAACAGTCATCTGACTATCTTTACTGTTCCTAAGAAATCTGAAAACAAACTTGTGGGCCATAGACTCATGTTGTCATCAGCGGAGATATGAAGATCAACGACTGGTCTACTGTCTTTGCTCAGGATGATTATTCATGACAGGAGCATCTCAAGTTCTCAAATTTTTGCATTAGAGATTTTAAAGTAAAACATATTTTTTTATGTGATTCTTCTTTGAGACTCACCACAAATCAGGAAGGGGTTAGAAGCAACGTATTTCTATATAGTTCATGAGAAGAGGATGTAAGGGAGGTGGTGGGCACAAACAAATGGACAGAGCGGTAAACGAGAGGAAACTTTACCCATGGGTCAGCCTCAGAGGGAAGATATATTGCCCATGGGTCAGTGTGGAGAAAGGACGGGCAAAATCCATATTGGTCCGTCTGGCTTGCCCCCTTTATATAGTGATAAAATATTCAAATCCAGCCATTACTTCACATTAGGCTACTCTGCAGAGATGCCAGGGAGAAAACCACAGAATGTATACATGCTGGTTCGCACACAGTTTTGGTGCATTGATAGTTACATTAAAATCTCTTCTTCCCATTAGAGGCATAGCCCTCATCCGGACTCACATCTAACATTTAAGGTGTGTTCAAGTCGGTGCATGTATGTGTGCGTACATGTCTAATGTCTACATACAAGTTTTTTTTTACCATCTCCCTAAATGGGACAAAGTGGTCAGGCAGTTCATTAGTTGCTTAGGGACTGGACCAAAGACAAGTGTAGTTAATTCTCACAGCCTCTATAGTATGTTCTACAACATATAGGATAATACATATAGAGTGCTACACATTATGCTATTAGATTTTAAACTTCTCTGTCAACTATTTTGCTTTCTTCATTATCTGAGAGTGATACAGCAACAGGTGCAGCGCAGACAACAGTGTTGATCTAATGCATTTCAAGGTTTCATAACATTCTAATAATATTTTTGTGTTTGGAAGCTGGAAAGAAAAGCCTACATCTTACCCCTTATGTAATTTCTTGCTGTGTGCATGTGTGAATTCTAATGGAGGATATTGGCAGACCATACATTTAAAGTCAATTTCATGCGAATTACTATTTAACAAGGAGTCTCTATATGTGCCTGTTTGGCCAAGACATGCAAAAATGTCTAAGTGTATCAGGGAAATAGAAGTTTTTCTAATAGCAATAATGTTGTTCTTGCTATTTTTACACAACATTTGGAAATATGAAGTCTTAAGACACACTTTCCTACTCCATTTGTATAGGTGGCAGTTATGTAGTTTTATTTACTTATATAATAGCTTGTATGTGTCTCTATTTTAGGACACAGAGTGAAGATTGAAGACCCTCAGAAGATGCAGTTCTCTGATAGACTGTCTGAGATTGAGCGTTATCAGCGCACTATGAGGATGGGCTCAGTGAACAACAATCGCTCTATCCATCAAACGCACCTCAGCACACCACAAGGTGAGGATCAACACCAATCACAAAATATGTTCCCACAAAGTTACCCAGAGGGTAAGTCACTGTACTGTTCATCAAAATAAGCCAAGCATCCGTCCATTCGTTTCCTCCATACAGGCGCTTCAGAAAATTGTTCCATTAATCAGGAACTGTTATAGGAGAGTTGCTCTTTGAGGGTAACCTGTGTTGGCCCTATCCCCAGATGCCCTACTCTTATGGGCTGTGGCCCCACAGTTTGCAGGTCGACTGCGCTGCCAGGTGGCACAGCAGGCGCTGCCAAACCAGCTTGGCCTATGTACCAAAGCTGTCCTCCCCAGCGCACAACAACAGCATCAGGAATTTTACAGCCGCCTGTTACCTTGGCGATCACGTCACTGTCGGACTAATCGAGTGTACGGGGGTTAGACTCAGGGCTGTGTGTATGGGAGCCATGGACAGCTGTGTGGTTGATGTGAGTGTTCACTCTCTGTCATATGTCAGAGCCTCTTTAACAGGATGCCATGTCTGGAGGCATGCAGACTAAACACACAGTGCCCTGCTTCCCGCCCACTCTCTAGTTCTCATGCGAGCTAATGAATCTCATTACCTTTGTATCAGCATGTTGCTGTGTACAGGAGGACTTGTTTGGGACTATCGAGCTGAGTGTGGGTGCTGTACACCAGTGTTTGGCCTTGTGTTGGAGCTGAGTCACCAGTATGGCCATATCTAACAGCTGACTGCACAGAACACAGGGTCTTTTACTCTGCTCCCCCTTGTCCTCACTCACTGTTGATATTTTGTTCCTCTGGACAGACTGTACAAGCAGTATAAAAAAACCATGTCAACTCTTTTAGAAACACTACTGACCTGCCATCTCAACACAATACAGCACACTGTAATCATTTTCTGATGGTTTAAAGTTTGTCGTGAGCTCTACATGTTTCCGCCCAATAAAAGCCCCCCCCCTGTATCAAATGTCAAACTGTTAAACACAACAGGTACACAGACTTTGTCCAGACAGTCGCTGAAATGCGGCTCTTTGCTCTGCTCATGTCTGCCGCTCTCGGGATTAGGAGAGGAATTAGAATGTCATAGGCGCGTCAAGCTTCAAACACTGCAATGGTGCAATACTCACATACACAGACATAAAATACAGAATTAGCAGACAGAACACATTAACATCATTGGGTACTTTTGGAGACAGCAAAGGCCTTGAGCTTCATGTTACCACCACTAGTGACTGGAGGCTGTCTATAAGAAGTATATATGAGAGAGACTGAAGGGGAAGGGCTGTAAAAACCACACACCTTAATCTGTGGTATTAGCGTCATGACGGCACACCGCAGGGCAAGAGTGGTAAAATAATTAAATAACACTCCTACCCTCCCACTTCGACTATCTGCTAAAGTGCCTGAGACTGGTTTGGAACACTTCAGTATGGGCATGACATACACACAGACAACTAGAGTTTTGGAAATAACGCTCCAACAAAAATAGACCTGTTGTACTAAATCCTATACAGAGACACTGTTTACATATCAACAGCACACACATCTCAGCTTCTGGCAGCTCTTCCAGACACTGTTGTATTTTGTAGATACTCTTAATCCCAGGCCATGTTTGTTTGAGAATTGCTCAGCGATAGATCACCCATCAGCACATTATAATTAACTAGATTCCTTTCTTGTTGTTACAAAATATGTTTTCCATAATCTGGGGTTGGAAGATTGTATTATCTTTTGATGACAACTAGATGTGAAAATATAGTGTCATCTTCCCCTAAAGCCTCGTTGCTTCATTTTATTGTCTAAGCCATGAAATAGTGTCTCATTTTTGTTGTCAACAGGACGCATCTCCAGACAGCCTCTCAACGCTGGCCTGGTTATAAGCACAGACACATACAAAATTATTGCAGCAGACTGTTATGTGCTAGTGTTGCAAGGTCTGTGCTTGTGCCCCAGACAGACAGGGTAATTAAGTGCTCATTACAGTGCATGCAGTGACAGGATCGCAGCATGCTGGCAGACGCTGTATTGAGTCCTTGTTATTGTTCTTCTGTGGCCACAGGTAAGCCTGCTAGACATGTGGAATGATTCTCAGTGAGGGTGAGGGAGTGTGTGTGTAGGGCTCAAAATGTGTGATTCTAGTGCAGCCAAGCTAATTTAACACTCAGACAATCAATTACTAAACTGTTATTCTGGTTTCTCAAATGTCATTTGAGCTTGGTGTGGGTGGTAGGTTTCTTCCATCATCAGTAGGATATTGTCTAACAAAGACACTAGACAGAAAAAATACAATCAGTCAACAGGACAGGTTGGGTTCCCATGTATCAATACTGTGACACAATCAACTCAGTGCTTTGATTATGGAGCCATGTGGGTATGTCACGAATTCCATCAAATTATAACTGGGCACTGATGGTCTGAATCATGCAATATATTGTATCTAAAATAATTAGATGTATTTTATTTTATTCCAAGGGCAATATATGTCTTTAGTGTTACATTACTTCCTTGATTACTTGGCACCTTGCTGCAAAATTAGCACACTTTTCTACAGATGTGTTTTGGTCTAATACATTCAGTATGTTTAGCCCATGGCCTTTAAACTGTACATAAGCTGAAAAAGGCTGTTTGATGAAGGACCAGCCCAGAGTACCTGAACCCCTCCTGCCTCATCCACAGTGACCACACTGTTTACCCCACATAAACAAGCTGACCGGCCCCCCATGTCCTAGGCGGCATGTGGCTACTGCTGCAGAAAGTTTTACACAAATTCACACATCCAGGATGACATGATCAGCCAATTAGGTGCAAGAGCAGCTCAGGAAATTAACGCCGTCAGGTAGTTGCGCTGTGTGCTTTGGGGGAGAGCGGTCACGCTAGTGCCATTTATGCTAGCTTCTGCCAAACTCAAGCAAGAAGCTGGCCCTCTGAGGCCAATACAACCTAAACCAGCATGAATAGACCAGTCCTTTGGACATGTTGTTATACTTGTGCACCCTACTATTTACATAATATGTCAGTGACCGCCGTAAAGTTTATTTGTTATGGTGCCTGAAAACTTCACTTGTGGTTACTCTCTGTGTGTGACCCACAGATGAATAATTCAATCTGAAAATGTTTCTGTTTTTAGACAAAAAATATTATTTTGAAGTCTGCTCCGTGGTTTAAAAAAAGATTATTTTTGTTAACCAGACCTAACTGTTTGTGTAAGTTATAATTTCACATCAGAGTCCGGCTCGTTTTACATTTCAGCAATTACAGAAACTACACGTGTGCCATGAACAGTCTCTATTGAGTCTGGGGAAAGGGGAAGGGTGGGAGGACGACAAGCTCTCCAAGAGAACATAAGATTTTTCAGCCCATGTGTTTGTTTTTGCTCCCGTTATAAGTGAGGGCTCAAAAGACATATCAAATGTCCCACATAGCAGAGCCAAGGCCATGTAGCTCCTTCTAACACGCTCTCTTTCTGCTCTCTTCCTCGCTGGCGTCTATCTGTTGCTCTGCCTCACTCTCTCACATTCTCTCCCCGTTGCGACGCCTAAGGCCTAAGAGAAACAGGAAGCCAGCACAAGGGCCAGCATTCACTGTGTCTCAATGACACGCTTCATTACAGCAAGCGCATTACATGTCTCAGAGGCACTGCCGGTTCCAAAGTCACGAGGATGGACGCCATTTTGGCACAAACATCTTTCATCTATATACACTTCAAAGCGGTGCATTTGTTTAATTGTGTCCTCCCCTAAAACTAGACTGGCACCAAACAACTGCTTCTTCCCACTTTCCTTAGCTCCACCCAGGGGCTGGCCCTACTACTAACTCAAGTAATCTATGCCTCTAGTATTGATGTTGTCTGCTGGCCAATCAAAATATTTGAAGTAAATGTTTATTTTCTTGAGCAAATCACACCAGCTGCTTGCAAGGACTTCTGAATAAGGCCATTTATGTGTAAGGATGTGCAATTGTGAAGCATAGTGTTGGACAGTATGGTAAAAGAGTAAAAGTAAAATGCTTTGAATCTAATAGCAGCAGTACAGTTGCAAGCTGTCTTTAACATCTGCACAGTCTCAGACTGAGAGCAGACAGTCAGCTTGTGTTTGTGTCAGCCTCCTGTGGTGTGACCATTGAGTGTGAAGAGGGTCCCACGCGGCCAGTAGTGCCCTTGACCCTCTTTGGCTTCTTGACACTTTGGCTGGACAGGCAAGATTCACAGGTGCCTGCTTGCTCCATAAGTCTCGTACTGAAGACCCAAAAATATCTCCCATACAGCCACCAGGAATGTTTTTCCATGGCTGCTCTCATACAAGTGTGAAAAACTCTGCTCATCTCTGTATTCAGTGCCCAGTCAGCAGAGGCCAACCCATGACAGGAGCACACATCTCCAAACCACCAGATGTCAAGAGCATTTTGACAAGTCTGTCATGAGGGGATTTTTGGATCAGAGTTTACATTTCTAAGGCACAGATAGACTTTTTAGAAACCACAAATATTTCTGCCTTCCAAAAATTAGATTACAGTAAATTTCAACAACTATAATATAAGATTCTATTGCGTACCTGAATATATTTGTTTTACTTTTGTGTTGCAGCAGCCCTTTGGCAGGAGCAAATGGACACTCCTAATCTAAAGACATGCAAGGTAGAAGAGGATTTGAGACCATGGCCAGGTATGATATATTCCCCTAAAATAATTTCATGCACCACAAGACTTCTTTTATGTTTCTATTGAAGTTTTATAAAGTACAATAGGTACTTGATACTAAGTACTTTTAAAGCTCATGGTTTTATTAATAGTCAGCATATGCAGTATAGAGAGTACCTCCGAAATGGCATTTTAAATCAGTGATCTAACTTAAATTAAAACCCAGAGATGACACAGCACTTACACAAACAAAGCGGAGAAGCTGTAAAGGCGGGCATACTGCTGGGTGTGTCATACACACAGGGCCAATTTTGTCTGTTCTCGTTTGGCCCATAGCGCTTTACTACATCCAGAACATTCCTGGGACACCACCACCCTGTCTTCTTTCTTCTTTTTACTTCACTACCACATTCTTTCACTTCTCGCCATTGATTATGAATTAATGTGCAACAGCCCTTCAGCCTTCATCTCCAGACACTGAATCCCCAGGCAGACAAAGAAATCTCCACCAACCTCCACCACCATTTTTACAAAACTGATGGATTTTCAATAGCTTGTTTTATGGCATATTCTGTGTTATTACATTAAGAAAATATTGGTCTTCTTACATCAACAACTTTTGCCTAGTCTATATTGCATGTCACACAGTGAGGGCATGCAAAATTGTTCTGCAGGCTCATGATAAACTACCCAGCATGGATCAGGCTTACAAGCAGTGCCACTACAGAGAGGTGATTATCATTTGCATCTGACATGATGCTCCTAAATAAACACCTGCAGATCATTTGTGTTCATTTGGATCTCCTATTCTCCTCTGCCCTAACCTAATGACTGCTCACTAGCGTGTTAATTATCAGACAGACTCAAACTATGGATCAAACATTTAGATTACAGCTATACATAACAGGAAGCTGGCTGTACCAAGGATTTCTCTCTCTTTCCTTTCCTTCTGCTTATTTGCCTGAGACACCATTCCCTGGGCGCTGTCCGTCACAGTTTGCATCAACCCTGAGTAAACATTTCACAGGTGAGAGCCAGCATTTGCATTTTCCCATTGCTCTCCACCACATGCCGACAGACACAATACATACACATAAGCTGCACTCTGATACACACACCAACATGGCCTCAAACTTGCCCTTATGTTAACAACCAAAATCAGTTTCTCCCATAAACAAATCAGGCTAACCTCCAGTCATATATGGGTTACACGCTTGACTGTGGACTAGTGGACTTGTTGACTCCACCCTTTGTGTTACAGAATGAATTAAGTGCACAAAGCTATACACACAAGTACACTTTGTTCTCAATAAAATGTTAATTTCCAGCTACTCACTTCTCACAGAAAATACTAGTAACATCCCAAATAGTGGGCTGTGCCAGGCAGCCCTCTGGGGTCCAGCCAGTCTCCTGTCTTAGCAATTTAGTCAACACATTTCAGATGAGCCTAATAGAGATCATGTGTGGTTTGGCCATAGAGGTTTTAGGTCTTTACTCGGCTCACTTCGGAGAACCCTGCCAAAAACACAGTACTGTGTAAAAGGTATTACTTTGAAGGGGAGGGTGGGGTTGCACTAAAGTATGTAATGATTAAGAGTCAGGAAAGGCATGGTGCATAACTCTGCTTCTCAATTATACAGCAGTTTCTTTAACCCTGTCCTCCAGAGGGAGCTACTGTACTGCTGACAGTCTAAGGTGGCAGCTGGCTTGGAGCCAATACTTTGATACAGCACAACCTAATTAAAGTGTTGTGATAAGTGTCCAGTCCAGTTTCCTCTGACACAACACAGAAGTCAGACCCTGGTTTAGCCAATGTGTTTCCACCAACTCCCAATTAGATGAAGATCATGAACAGGGTGGGCCACGGCCGCCAGAGCCATCAAGTCCCCACAATGTCCACAAGGCCCTGCCTGCTTTAACCCTTAGCCCTAAATTATCCCAGACAGAAACTATGAAGGACAAAGAGAGAGCACACATCTTTTTGGGAGACTGTTAGGAAATAGTGGGCTGACTCCACTTCACCCGAATCAACAGCAGCTGAAGGTTTGGATTTTCCTTGTGTGAAATCAGATATGAAGCCCAGTGCCTGGTAGACTCTGGAAAAAGAAACAGCCCCCCACCACCACACAACTCCCTCATCTCCAAACGAAGAGGAAATTCTGCAGCAGAAATCTGTTGTCAAGAAAGAAAAAACAGCAGGGTCATGGAAATTGCGAAGGAACAGATTTTTGTAGCTGAAAATGGACCCAGTTCTCCAGACATAGGGAAAAGACATTTCAACAAGACTGTGGCACGCAAGTTTGGCATGCACCCCCCTCAGGCTTATGACGTGCAAGCGCTTGCTATTTCACAAATACAAGCTCCCTTTCTCTGGCATTAAAATCCACATTTTACACTAGCGGTCATGTGAGCATTTTGGACCCGAGAAAGCCACATTCAGACAAACAAATAATCACTGGTTAAGTGAGGTGTCCACGTCAGTCCTTGTACAAAGTGAAACAGGTGTGGGCATTGATCAGGTATGAGGAACACAGCAGTGTTAGGGCGTTTACAGATAAAGCATTTTAATTCAGCAGCTGATCCTTCTCTAAATTTTCTTTATTTTTTACATAGAACTTACTCATCAGGATTCTTCACATCTGTTAATTAGCATCACATGAATGTGGTGACAAAGCCAAAAACATTTCTGTACAAGCTACATAAAGAAACAGCACACTGAACTGCACTGTTGCAGTCAAGAAAGACAAGAGAAAATAAGATAAATAATTAGTCGACTTCATAGATAGATAGTAAATCAAACAGGTGAATTGTGACCCATACAATAAAAATTACCAGATATATCAAACAATATTTGACTTCTGTCTGACATCCTGCCTTTCTTTAGGTCATTGGTCTTTTTGGCTTGTCTGCTTCCAGTTGTCATTGCCTTTGTTGTCTAAGCATGATTCATGATGCGTTACACACCAGGGCTCAAAGATGTTGGTGTTTACACAAAGCACCCTCTGAGACAACAATGCCTCTTTTCATGGCTCTTCGAAAGGCCAAAGTCTGTATGTTGCTCTTCTTATGAAGCAGTGGCAGGAGTAGTCTGTTTCAAGTGGGCTTTTAATTGTGAATAAGCTGGTTCAGTTTTGTGAAAAAGCTGGATGTTAAGCTGTAGGTGTTTGATGACAATTATTGATGAATGAATCCTGTGTTTTTACAGGTACTACAGATCTCTTCCCACAGAGGACAACTTTCCCATCCTTGTCCCCACTGACTGACCCTCGGTTCTCGGACCCACGCATGCACTACCCCGGGGCCTTTCCCTACTCCACCAACACATCCAGCACAGGCATCAGCGGCCTCAGCATGCCCGCTTCGTCCCGATACCACACCTATCTGCCGCCACCGTATTCAAACAACCAGACCCAAAACTTCCAGTCCAACTCTTACCTATATTACGGTACAGGTTCCGGCTCCTATCAGTTCTCCATGGTGGCTCCAGGAAACACCGGGGGCGAGCGCTCTCCCACTCGTCTGCTATCTTGCTCGGGCGCCGCAGGCACCGGGGGGACCAACAGCCTGATGAACCCGGGCCTGAGCAGTCAGAGTGAGGGTGTGGAGGCGGACGGCAGCCACAGCAACTCCCCCACGGCCATGAGCGCTTCAGGACGACTGGACGAGTCTGTGTGGAGGCCTTACTGACCGAGAGCTGGACAATCAGATGGAGAGAAACATTCAAAAGGGTGATGATGAACAAAACTGAACTAAGCTGAAACCAATTCTGCATGGATGCCTTTTATCTTGCCAGCACACACATTCAAGACTATCTGCATTTTACTGAATTTCTCAGCACATGCTTTTTTTTGTAAATTGAGAGGGAACTCCTGCACTGCGCTAATCTAATCCAATGAACTATAGCAGCAATATAGTTAAAATGAAGTTAAAGACAACAAGATTTTGTGAGGCAACATTGACTGTACAGCTGATGGACTGACACAAATGGACAGACACCGTACCTCTGTTTGCTCTATAGAGAAGACTCCAACAACGTTCCGTGGCTAAGCCAAACTGCTGTAGTAAAATGTCCTTTTAACTTTTGATCTTTATAGAAAGACAAAATATTCACAATTATTGTGCCAGTTTTGTCATATTTAGGTCAGCCTTAAGCAACTTTTGCAACTACAATTTAATTTGATTTTAAATGCCCAATTGAGCCACACTAAACAGAAGGAATTGAGCTGCATTTAGGACATTTTGGAAAAACATTTACAATTTGATTTTTTTATGTGGTGAATACAATATTAAGATTTCTGGGTAATATTTGAAAGATTGTATAATATACCAATGTGTGCTTATTAGTTTATGTTCACTTATTTTTATTCACTTTTCATTTTTAAAGATCAAGTTTTCTTATTTATTTGAGCCAAACTTTGAGAAATTGCTTATATATCCAAAACATGCATTTCTCTCACATTTCTTTTCATACAAATATGTATACAGTTCTTACAGCATTTTCTGGAGTACAAATTTGGAATTTGTGTAATATATTGCAACTAAATTATGAAAAATAATGTAATTATTGTCTTTCATTGTAGCTTTGATGCACTATCAACTTATTTCCTTTGAAAACAGCAGCTTGTGACATTGTGTTGTATAGACGTTTCCGTGCCTGCCTTATTCAAGCCATATGCTCAATGTTTGCACTATTTTTAATGTAAATTTTTTCTTGCTTGACAATTAGTATACCTTTTTTAGTCTTTCAGATATACTGCCCTGTTTAAATATATAAATAATAGTGTCCATGCCCCTAACAAAACAGCACACATATAACACACATTTTGTATGTGTACATTCCCGTTGTCCCGAGGCACTTTCCCTTTAGATACAGGAGCTCTGGATGAAGGGATAGGGAAAGAGAAGGTGGTATTACAGTGGTGTCTTCTTACAAACACCAAGGGCAGTTATGCCAAAGAAAACCCTTGGCTTTGTTCTACATAATCATCAGTGAGTGCTTTGAAGCTTTTATGGTCCTAATTCTGCCTTCTCTCTAGTCTAATTTACTAGCCGCCAGTGCCAGGGGCTCACTGCTCTGCCTGTAGTCCATGGTTCTACACTCGTCATCCAGTATTATAGAACAGCTGGCTGGTATTTAGCAGGGATCACGTGACTTATATTTTCATGTCATTTCTTCACACGTTGGATGATTAGCATTCATCATGACTATAAAATGGGTACAAGGTTGATTCATTGCAACCTACTTGATACGTGAGACAGAAGATATACAAACAGAACATTTCATCCAGGTTTGTTAGTTTTAAAATGCCATTTGAGGTGTGCTATATTCTGTTTTGACTTTTGTAAAAAGTTTCATTCCTTTTTTTCTCTAACCCTGCACAGCTTTATTTATTATGAGCAAACATCATGCAGCTGAGACCATACCTATATTGTGTGGTTATTTAAAAGAAACCAAAGAGCTTTACAACTGCCTGTATTACTAGATAATGATATAAAAATGTGTGTGAAACTGATGCTTCAGTCAAGACTATCAGTTTATTCTTTAAACCAAGAAGCCAAAATGTACAAAAATGTTGTATAATGTATAATAAATTAAAAAGCACAAAATACATTTTTTGATTTTACAAAGCTAATTTTTCATCTAATTTGTTTTGTCTTTATGCTAAAAGCATGTGCAGCAAAAACTGATGTTAATTTATGAATCTTATAGGTATGCCTTATCAATACTGCTTAATTACTGAGTGCTTGTAAAGTTTGCGGACTGTGTAGTTTACAATAATTTTAATTAAAAAAAAAAACATGCCTTTGTTTTCACATCGTGTTTAAGTCATTATGTATTTCTGTTTTTATTCTACTTTTATATAAAATGGTAATAAATCAGTAGAAATATCAGTAAAATGTACCAGTTGATTTCAGCATAATACTATTTTATAATACTATTTTAAAGTTACTACTTTGTAGGTAGTTCAATCTAATAATCCATCAGTTAATTGCCCTAAGTGTTTATGACAGTGATTCTTGTTGGCAGTAGGCCACCTTTGGTTAAACACCTCTCGTTGTCTGTCAGAGCAGCAGTACCCAGACTTGATCCACCGCAGTCCTGGCAGCGCCCACAATCCAGCGAGTCGTCACTTGTTACAAACAATTCAGGAGAACTTTGGAATGTTAGCTGACATTTTTACCAGCTCTGCGGTTGATAATTTATGTTGCTCTGATGGCATCTGTTTACCTCATCTGACGTCCAGCCACAATATAAAAAAACCTTTAGCTCCAACCTTGTGGGGTGGTCTGATATTACACATCATTTGTTGAAATTTAACACCTAAAATGTTTTTCTATTAATTTAACTTTTGTGTTTATTGAGTTATACTTATTGTTGCCACTTTCATTCCTAACTCCATCAATTTGCTCATTTCCTTTGCTGTGAATAGCACCCGCTGTGTGCTGTGTGTATGTCCGTGTCAGGCCTTCTATGGGGGCAGTGCTGGCAGGACAACAAAGACTAAGGACACACACTAGCAGCTTTGATACACACTGTATTCAATTAACATGCACTCAAAGCATTTTCACGAATGCCGCTCTCACGCACACCCACCCACAGCCTCCTGTTCTTAAATGGTCTAGCTGCTCACCGTAGTGAACAGTAAACCCCTGCACCAACGCAGCTTTGCATTGTGCCTTGTTGATCTCTCACTGCCAAGGAAGCACAAAGAGAAAGATGATAAGCTTTCAATTACACTGGGCTCAGGGGAATGTTCCAGCTGTCTTCACACACTCTGTGAGGCTCAACGCTCTCATCCACATGTGCAGAGCAGGCCCAGTCTTTGTCTTGCATCTACAAGAGCTGAGCTGCTTTTTCATCCTGCCTTTGTTCCCACTGTGCTGTCCTTCCGAAAACTGTAAAGACTGCAGAACGAAGAAACTGTTTAAAATGGTTTTGATCAGAGGCTGTGTACTATATTATCATATTAGAGGAAGATTAAAGACAACTATAAAAAGGAAGATTGTGTGGTGTACATTAGAATATAAAACAATTACAGCCTGAACTGCTCTAAAGAACAACTACAGGTGTGTCCATTCTTTCAGCTCTAGTTACCTAAAACCGAATAAAAGTGTTGACTTTGCAGTGTTCAAAGAAATGCAAATAAAGTAGATACTAAATATGGAAAGACAAAAAATCTAAAGGGAGGAATGTTTTGGAAAGATCACTACAGCCCTCTGATTTCTCATGGTTTTAGGGTCCCGTGCTGATTCGATGGTACCTGCATCCGCAACCCATTAGGGCCTCTTGTGCAGCCACTGACCTCCTCTCTCCAACTCGTGAGAAGAACGGCCTCAGACCAGTTTGGTCTGGGTGCCTGGTATATGACCAGAAGTCTATTTTCTAACCATACTGGTGGTGGGAAAAGAGGCTGCTGTCCAAGATCAGGGTTCCCACAAATTGACTGACAAACACAGGGGCCAGGGGCTAAGAAACCACGAGAGCTGTGATGCAACTGTTCTCACACTGGTGACCAAGCAGGGCTTCCTCACTGGCACGAAACACAAGGAAACAAGGAAGGGTCTCCCGGTTCAGAGGGGTCCCACTGAAGGTGGTTTCTCATCTTTGGGTCAGAGACCACCCCTTACAACACACAGACCTTTTCCCACAGTGAAGCACCTCTCCATGGGACTATGGTCCTGCATAGAACTTCTAATCAGGTTTATACACTAACAATATCATCAGACCTCACTTTCTTTATGTGAAAATGTCCCTTAGAGGTTTTCTGAGGAGAACAACTTCCCACAAACTCATCACGTCTCATAGTGATTCAAGTTAATTTGTTTAATGTGTGTGTAGGAGTTTTGGGAGTAACAATCTATAGATTGACTTCATAAACACAACAGTCCAACTATAGACAAAGTGCACAACTAAACACACTGCTGCCCTGTGCCAGCTTGTGCAGAGCCTCCCTCTGCAGCGGGGTTCTGTGTGTGTAGCGGGGGTGTCCCCTGTGGACCAGGTTTCCGTTCACTTCCTGCTTTAGCCGGGGAACTGGCTCAATAAGCTGTTCACATACACACTGTTTTTATTTATTACTTTTTTCATCTACATACACAAGCAGCAAGTGAAAAGAGGATGTCTGCTCAAGTCTGTTTTGCATTACATGGGAAAATTGTGTGATCCAGTTTACAATTTCCTCCCCTTCAGCTTTTCAATAGTAATCGTAAAATAGCACTGCACACTAACCTAGCTAATTATTGAGTAAGGTTTGTGACTTTGAGGTTTTAGTGAAATTACCACGACAACCTATATACTCTCTGAATAACTTTAACAGTCATTAATTAAACGTATGTTACATGTAGATGCATGTTCCACCAAATAAAACTGCCTTTAGTTTACTATGACAACTGCTATGCCATCCATTTTACTTTTGTTTCTATTTTGGCATTTTAATCGCGGGGCAGTGTCATCACAAGGAGAAGCCAGGGCTAGATAAATCAGTCGAGTAGAGTCTAATAAAGTGTCAGCTATTGTTATTGTTAGACAGGTGAGGTGACTAAATGGTCTTTCTGTCTGTACTGTGCAGTGTGTGTGGCAGTTACACACCCCCTCGACTGCCCCGCAGGCCTCTGTAACCAGTTCCCATGGTTCCACTATAGCAGCGACAGAGCTCCTCAGGGGACACCTCCCACTCACTGATTTGTTTTCATCCTTAATGGGAGATCATCTTGCTCTTTTTATGCTGTGTGCATGTGAAGTAAACATTTTTTGCAAATGCGTTTTGATTGTTTTGTGAAAGAAGAAGCACCTAAACTACTGTGAGCACAGAAATGTATTTATTTATTTACCTGATTAATATTATGTGAATGTCTGAAGAAGGGCGCATTTAGCAATCATCTCATTTGCTTATTTGCCAATTATATAAAAGTCAAAATGAGTAATGGTTTGTGACTAATGGAAACTAATGGAGTCATCAAAATGAAGGATTGGTAATAAAGGGGTTTTCCAGAGAAATTACATTAAAGAGGTGGATCAGATAGAACACAGGGAAGAGATAGTTTAGATACTGCTGCCAGGGATTTCACAGACATGAAGGTGTGTTTGAGGTGGGCCGGACAGAGGTAGGCTGCAGGGTGTGGTCTACATGTGTCGGGGCTAAAAACATCTACAAAAGTCTGACAGTTCAGGCATTTGGACTGTGACATGAGTTCACCTTTATAAGAAATATAATAATACATTTATTGGTGTCATTTAACTCTGCGCTACACCGTACTTGGCCCCACTGGCCTGTAGCTTTCTTTTTGTGGTTTTTGGAAATGCCCCCACTTTTCCGGCCCTGCTCCAATTTTCTTTAAATACAAGCGTAATTGGTTTGATTTCCTACCTCCGGCCTGCCGGTGAGGGGGTGTTATAAGCCATGATGGGAGCTGGCAAGGGCCAGGCGAAGGGGACAGGGCCCACAGCAGGCGATGTGCATGCTTCAGTGGCAATACAGTTTGGACTGTTTTAGAGGCTGTTTATGAGCACATCCTGGAAACCTGTCAATAGAAATCCAACATAAATCAGAACACAAAAAACATGACACATTTTCAACAAGGCTGTTTTAGAAAAAGTGAAATAGGTAGGTGTGCCTTAATGCTGTAAAAAACACCTCAATCAAAACCAGAGTGTATAACGTCTCAGCAGAGGGACACTGTAGCCTGTGATACAGAGGAGTGTAAGTGTGTTGCTCATCAGACATGACTAAAACAAAAGACTTTTGTCAGAGCAACAGTCTGCTCTTGATCTACAGTCAGACTCAGTTGGTTCGGCTTTCTCCTGTGTCATCTCTTGGCCAACATGGCCCTCATCAACATAAGTTTCCTCCAAAACTAAACTGAAAGAATAAATAGAAATGCAAGGCTATTCACAGACAATACAAGCAGTTTGCAATCAGACTGTGGTCCAGTTTGAGAAGAACACACATGCAGTACATGTCATTTCCAGTCAAGCGACAGTCTTCTTTTTGGAAAACTGTGGTCAGCGCAGCATTAAAATCTGAATGTTTGAAGAAGTGCAGGGACACTGTGGCATTAAGGGCAGACAGAGCAAGGCACACAGTGTGCACATTATACCCAAAACAGAGGCGTGTCTTTGGAAGCAGTATACACCCACATGTTAGTTAGAAAGTAGCTTGTTGCTATTATTTGTCATTTGTTCCTCCTTGATGAGTTGACACAGCACTGGTAACACTGTTTTAATGGTTAAAGCATCTTTACAGTCTTACTTAAAACAAGCTGCCTGTAAGACATAATTGAAGGATAGAAAGCCATTAGACCATAGCTTAGCGAACACAAACTGCACACAGGCTTTGAGAGAGCAGCTCAAGGCAATCGATACATCTCTACTTATGCACCTACAGTACTCCTCCTTGATAGTACTACTAAATAACATACAATTCTCAACAGCTGCAGCATGATTCCAACACAAGAGCCAACTCAATACAATCTCGGCCTGCTAATATTTGTTACTACTGTATTACTCTGTTAAACTTCCTCTGACAATTGTTAGTTTTCAGCTGGGCCAACAGACAAAACAAAAGCCCAAGGACTGACATAAACTGTCACAAATTCAAAACACAGAAGTGTTGCAGTGTCAGTGAGGGCACCAGAATGTAGTCTGTTGTCGTTTTACCATGGCGACACAGCAGGAGAAGCCGACGGGGCGTTTCTGTTTAACAGGACTGGTCTTTGCGGAGCCTGGCATAAAAAGAAAAGTCAGTCAGCCCCGGACGGATGGCAGAAGAAAAACTTCAAAGACTTATTTTTTGCACTAGATGTGCTACATGGCGCTAAGAGAAAAACCTGCTAGATCACTTTAGCACAAAGAGCGTCTCTCACACATATGCACCTGGGCACTATGTGCAGCACACACACCAAAAGGTTTTCCAGTTTGTCATAAAGGACTATACATTTACACACGCACACGCACATGAGATCCAGGAATAATCCATTCCAGACAGATATGTGCCACAGGCTTTGACACACTAACATAAACACTACGGTAAATCTTTAATGTTTAGGTGTGGCTGCTGAATGAATAGTTTTGAATCCAATTGTTTTTAAGACATACAAAGACAACTAATGCCAATGGTATTAAAAAAGATTGTGTGAAGATTGTGTAAACAAAGAAGAATGTGTAAACAACTGCAAACATTTAAACAGCGTCTTTGAGCTAAACAGCTGACAAGCACTAATGTAATGTTCACTTGTTTTTCTTCATTCACAACACTTCAAGACCACTCATACCCACCCTTACCTTCTCACACACCACTCTTACACTTCCTGTAGAAAGTGCTGACCATGTCAAGATGATAAGACCACAAGTCATGTTAGGGGATAAGCAACAATGGCCCACTTCAGCTTATTACTGTGGCTGAGTGCCCTCTAGTGATTAATGTTGGGAATAGCAGTTTTGAACACATAATGCCATTGGGTTCTCCTCAATGTGTCTTACCAAGCACCAGTTAACCGCAGTTCTGCCACAGGGTGCGAATTCGGGACCCAGCTGCAACAAGGGCAGTGTTTGTGGGCAGCTCCGGGGGTCCACCACGGCCTCCTATCTCTATACCACAGTAGCCACTAAGGCCAAGAGAAAGAAAGTCACCACACAACACATTTTAATGGGGGTTAAAATAAACACTATGCATGAAACCCCACCCTGATCTGTTGACTGCGGGCATGATGGGCTGTGGTCGTTTGGTAAATTGAAAAACGCTACAAACTATGCACAGAAACAAAATGCAATAGGCTCCACTCCCATTAGTGTCACTTGAATAAAGGTAAAAACAACTGCCTATAACCACACCCTTCGCCTCCTGTGTAGGCTATTGGACTGCAGGAAACTCATGGTACTTGCTGGCTATATATGTTAGCTCATTTTTACATCGCTATGGACTAAATCTTCAGCCAAAAAGTAGCGGTTGACAGGATTAAAATATGAAAAATGAACCCCACTTACTGACCCACGGTGTTAATTGGATAGCAGCTAACAGTACTGACCCGTCATGACGTGACCTCTACCCACGAGGAACTGAAAAATGTGGCGTACGCACACATCCATTAATGAAGTACACCACCTGGGCACGTGAAGCAATTTCGCATTTTTGCGTGTAACGAAATGTTCACAAATATTAGTCTATAATGTTATTGCAAAAGGGTAGAAACTATATGGGTCTATGTATGGTTTGCATATTATAGGTCTGCATATTATAGGCCCAAACAACTGAGATATTGCCCTACTTCTACTCCACCTTTCTAACCAGAACTGAAGAAGTCTGCTGTCTAAGGCCTAATTGTTTTTTGAATGTAAATAGTGGTGGATGTGCAAACCCTCCAGTCTTTAGGGCTTCTTAACTTAATTATTATTATATTATTGTCTTAATATTCTTACAAATACATAGATCAGTCCAAACATGAGTGTGAGACACAGCTTATTAATGAAAGCCATGTTATAGACAAACATAGATGTAAATCATTATCTTTGTATTCAGCCCACTGCTTGAAAGCTTTTCTAAATTGCTTAAACTGAGCTCCACCCGTCCTCATAATCAGACAGTGTACATAAAACCCCCATAGGACTGGTACATAACTGCGTGTCTGGGTAGATTTCCTTTTTGTAAATTATAGGTGAAGGTCACGTCCTAAGGGCACATGTACCAAATAAGAACACATGTCTGGAGTGGCTGAAACTTGACACTTTAATGATTTGGAGAGTATCCAAACGTTGAACACCCAGACTCTTCACCTTTCCTGTGAATATATGTCTGTATCCGGTCACATACAAATAAGGAATAAAATGAAATGAGTGTCTACAAAAAGATGGTGGAGCTCCAACACGATTGTACACCCACATAAAACATTCTGAGGGGACTGAAAGATGAAAACAAAAGTGCAGTTGATTCAAGCGTCGGGATTAGTACTTCAGTGTACGATAAACTAATTGTGATATAATAATGTGAAATGATGACAAATCCTACTGTAACTAATAGTATAAAACATACCGGTAGCTACAGTGAAAGTGTTCAACAAATTATGATGTGAAATTTTTAAACAAACCAATAGATATGATGAAGTAGTTTATTTCTGTTCAGTCAATGTTAAAATAAAAAGGCATGGCATAGCTTGGATATTTCTCTTTGTACATCACTCCTGATTCACTGAAATGGTTTGGAAAAAAAAAATCAAAAACAACATAAGACAGAAATAAGGCAAGGAGTGTGTGCGCTCTCAAGCAGGAAATAAACAGCCCTTTTCTCAAAATTTGGATGAAATGTCTAAACTTTACAAACTGAATTCTGAGCAATTACAACAAATATTTACAATTCTTTTATCAAATCTGTTTCATAACAACGAAATGTGATCCGCCTTATTCTCACTAAAGCACTTTTGGAGCTACAGTATCATAACATACATTGACTACCCTACACATCCATCTATGCATAAATATGTTTAGTGTCACCCATTGAGATATACATAAGGTGTCACCTCATGGTTCATGTCTGTACTTAGCCCTCCTCCATCTGAATGATATGGACACAATAACTGATTTTTTACAATTTTTTAACAACTTCACTAGCCGGAAACTTCCTGCCCACAATTAGACCAGAGTATGTGCCACTTCATGGTGTTTAGAGTATCTTTTCATCTACTGCTACTGTCAGCACAATGCATTTTGGAGAACTGAACTGGTGGCTTTAATGTAATATATAAAGCTGCTCAGTGTGTCAGTGTCTACAGGAACCTCTTTTCTACAAAAAAACAAAAAAAAAAAACAAATTGTGTTACAAACTGAAGATCTTTCAGCTACATACATTTTTCTCATTTTCTAAATTTGAATTGAATACAGTCATTTTCTCAAAATTCTGCTGATCTAGTCTTTTGCCAATCTCCGACAATATACGGTCTCTTAACCAAGGTAGTCTGATAGCAATGTCTGCAGACACTCTCTGCTTTTTTACAGTAATCTTAAAAAAGCATCGCTATCATGATATGTTAAACGCTCAGGTTTGGTTTAGCCTTTAGCTTCTACATATACCTGTGCAATACTTGAGCCAGAAGCAACAAAGCTTCAACACTGTTTACACTGCGTCTTAAGCCAAAAGACAAAAAAGTGTAATTTTATAGTATGTATAGAAACTTTATATTAAAAACAGCCAGAATTTTCAATAACTTGTGACCATTCCCCAGCAGAAAAGAAGGTCATCTTAAAGGTCACTTAGCAAGCAGCATGTCTAAAAAGGCTCTCGGTATGGATAAGCATTTGTACACATGCAGGCCATCAGTGTTGCTGAATATGTGTTTAAGCAAAGAGTGCCAAATTATGACAAACCCATGTTGAATCAACTAAATACATCTTCATAAAAGCCGGAACAGAGGCACAGAAAAATGACCATGCATTAGGATTACTCAAACCGGGAACAGAAGGAAAGTGTCCATAGTTTTTCACAACTGTCCAGGGGCTGGGAGGAGGTCGAGATCTGCAGGAGGGGATGAAGGGAACTGTCAAACTGAGTTTATTTGACCAGCCTTTTCGCGACATCAGCATAAGCAATTTCAATCTCTTTGTCACTGGGGCAGGTGTTGCTAAACTCGTCGCGCGTGTAGGCGATGTTAAGGTACTTCCAGATGGCTGTCATCTCTTTGGGGATGTCAAAGCCTCTGTACTTCTTTGCCACAACCTGAAAAATAATAATTAGTATTAGTTTATAGATGTAAAACAGCATAACGTATATCTCATGTCTAATAGATTAAAAAAAATTTAAAAAAAAAATCCAAGCCCACCTTTACAATATGCAGTTTAGGCAATAGATTACAGTCAGCCAATGTCATTTCATCTCCATCCAAAAACATCCGGCTGGAAACCTTGATGTCTTCAATGCTGTTGTGGTCGATCTCATCAGGGAGTGGTGAGTGAAGATACTCATCTAGTTTTTGCAGTGTCTTCAGCAGCCCGCGCTCCAATCCTAAAAAAAAGAGTAAATTATACAGGAAACTATGAACAATGTAAAAAAAAACAAACAAAAAAAAAATGCAAAGGCAAGATTAACCACAAGAGGGCAGCAATTCACCAGGAGACAAACTAGAGAACCTGAAACTTGAGTTCAGTGCACTGCAGTAAATTGGCTTAAAAAAATGTATTTATATATTTTATTTACAATATTGGGCTACCAATTACAGGAATGTGGCAAGTGTTTCTGTACCATTGACCCATGTCTTTTATTATTTTATCAAAACAACACCATGAATATGAATAATCTCACTAAGGTAGGATGTGAACATAATACAAGTTTTTGGTAAAAGCTATAATACATAAATAAAGTAAAGTGTGTTTTTGGATGCTATCAGCCAGTTGAGGCAGCGTTACACAAACGTTTATGGTCAGAAGACGGTGGTTGCCTTTTCCAACAATAGCGACAGAGCTATCCATGTCACCTAGCAACCACACTACTTTGCCTGCACAACAGACACATTTGGATCAATGCACAGCAACTCACCTTCATTTGCATCCGGCTTCGAGTTCTTAATGAAGGCAGAGAATTTGGCAAAGATGTCCATACCAGCTGTGTTTGACTCAGGATGCCGAGCCCCCAGTTTGATATACCTTCACACAATGAACGATAAAACACAAAAACATGAACCTCTTGTGTTTAAAACTATGTTGAGAGCTTTGAATCAATTCTGTGTGTGTGACAAACTGAACTAGAGATTAAAAAAAGAACAACTTACTTAGGTGGGCACAGTATTTCCTCGAGGAACTCCTCAATTTTGTTGACATCAGTTTTGACTTCTCCATTGAAAGTGATGAATGGAGGGTGTGTACCAGGGGCCAGGTTCTGGAGGTCTGCGGGTTTTCTGGATGACAAATTGAGGTCATGTTAGTGCAGACAAGTTAAAATCACTTCAATTATAACATATATTATTTCATCCTATACACCATGCCTCTACTATCAGTCTGTAACAAGCATTTGTGCTGTTTTCTCTCTGCAGCCTTCAGCACATTTTGTTCCAGATGTCTCTGGGCAGCAGCAGATGACACAAACAAAAATGAGCATGTGTTGAAGGATTAGTGTGAACACAACGATTGAACCATTTTAAAGCTGTACTGGCAAGCATTCATTGCTAGGGTAGACAGCTTAAAAACATTAGAATCAGATTATAAAGGAAATATCAACAATTGCATTATGGGACTAGCCATTAAAGCACAGAGACCCGCAGAAGCGGACCAGAGATTAAGCTTGAGGCTAAATAATTAAGTCTTCACCAGAAAAGTTTTTTTCAGTTTAACCATAAATAACAAGTCTCAGAACAACGGCTGGCTTCATGACTGTAAACAGACACTGCGCAGTAAGTGGACATCCTTCACTGGCTTTTACAGACTATCCACAAGCCCTGTGTTACAGTAGCTTTGTCTGTGTATTCAAGAACCCTGCAGTCCACTCCAGAAAACACAGACAGACAAGCATATTGTTCATACATTCATGAAAATGTTTGGGAATGTTGAATATTGTAAATGAAAGCCCTTACTTATCCATTGTTATTTTGACATTTATGCACATTTTTTGTCATTAGGATGAATCAAAATTACTATTTTCTGATCCCAGCTTTGAGGTCATCGATGTTGAAAAATATAATGCCGCCCAATTTTTAGCAGGATGTTAACAGAACCTTAAAAATAGCCTCAAGTGTCTGCATGTTTATTTTCTCTGATTTTCTCCATAGTGGGAACGGGCCATGGGAAAACCAAATAAGCAGTTGGGAAGCAGCAAGTCAGTAAGAGCCAGAACATAAAAAAAACCTAGAAAACGGACCCAAGGGAAGGAGGACATGCAGCAGTGCAATACTCACCTTTTGAGATCTACGGTGGTGACATTAAAAACAACTCCTTTGAGCCACAGGATCATGAAGAGCCTCTGTGAGAAAGGACAGTTTCCAATGCTCTCTCCATCACTTCCAGCCTGAAACACAAGTTCAGTGGTTAGTGGAAGCAATTCAACACATAAGTAAAAAGATTACCAGATTAACAATTGTCTTGGGGGAAATTCTACCCAAGTCTGAACAATTTACTGACTGGGGCATTTTACTAGGCTCCTCCTTAGACAGGTCTTTAGACAAAGAGTACATAGCCTTAATAGTCTGCCCTGAGTGGGAGCAGAGACAGCCCTCTTGTCTCAAATGTTTCAGCACACTTCTCCTCCATGAATCTGCAGATTTACCGTTTTATGAGACTAGCCTAGCACAACACAGAGCTCTAATGCTGTGATAGATATCAGTGAAGTTGTCCAGAGTCATTTAAGTTAACTGGAAACCTCCATTTCTCTTTAAAAAACATGACATTATGCTGTGAATAAAAAACATTTTTACTAGTTTTGTAAGAAAGTTTCAGCTCTACTATAAAGTGACACTGATATCTCCAGCAAAATTATTCAACATCTCTAAATAACATTCATTAAAGACACAGGGATACTAACCAAACTTGATTGCAATTCTATATTCATGAGGTAAGACAGAAACAAACTAATATGCTACCAATGATTGGCATGGTCTAATATTTCTATACCCTGCACAACCTTTATTTTCTAGTGCAATCTATAGCTTATACTTTGTTATAAGATGTAAAGGATCAAGACCTGTTTTTTTTTCTGATATAAATATATATGAGCTACATGCAGCTCCTTGCTGATGTGTACAGGCTGGTGCTGTTGTCGTCGGTGTAACAGTGGGGTGGTTCTGTTTGATGTGCTGCTGGCTCCATTGTACTACTGTCCTCCCTCCCCCTTCTCTAGCTCCCTGAATTGTGAATTCAATAACTGAAAAGCTCGGATTAGATCACAACCTGTGTTGAACAATGAAGACTCATTTTCCCAGAATATTATTCAATTTCAAAGTAAGGCTCTGACCAGTCAGAGACAGTGTGATATCCTGAACCTGCATTAGCTGATATTTGTGGGATCAGAAAATAAATCACTGGCCTTTTCCTTTATTTTCCCCACAACAGCGGTACACCTACAGAGACTCATTCAGTCCTGGATCAAGGGTGGCACAGCACAGCAACTGTTCCCATGGTAATGGTCAGACACATATGTCACACAAAGCAGTGCACAAAAGATTTATCATTTCACAGGTAGAAATGCCTGAAATAATCTCTCTTTAATTAAGGACATCCATCAGATTTAAACTGGGTCTGTTTTGCATCTAATTTATGACAAAACACATCAAAATGGCACCAGGTCCTGAACACGAGACGAGGCAGTTAAGAAGACCTTTAACACTTTTTGTTCCTCTCTGTGAGCACATCTAATCTCAAAGATCTCGTTAAGTGACATTTGCTCTACGGAGGGAAAAGTGAGAGCTATTACATGACCTGAGAGGAAAATAAGATCATAGGTAGGACTAACTACAGCAGCAGTAATAGAGGAACACACTGGTTGTGTGCATTTGGCAAGTTGTTGGTTTCTTCCTCCTCCTTCAGCCTCTTTATTCCACTCTCCTTACCCTGGGCCCCTCTGCCTCCGCGGAGGGGGGCTGGGCATTTGGGAGGAGGGAGAAACTATTCCAGAAATGTCCTGTTACTCCCGCCGACGGTGCTTTGTTTGGTTTAAGTGACGATAGTGACTAGCTAAACAACTATATCACTAAAGAGAGGCTGAAACAATGATTTAACTTGGATCAGTGAATTTTAAGCCAAAAGTAAACTGGAGACTATATGCATTGACAAAGCCCCTTTTGCACAAGCTATAGTTTATTTAGATACATAGGTCAGTAGAAAACCCTGAAGGAAGTCAACAGTTTGAGCTTTTTTGATTTCATATGAAACTCTAACTAACTGGCCGTTAGTAAGTTTTTCCACGAATGCTAAAGTAGTGACTACCGCTAACAGACTTGAGCTTTGTTTGGACGGCCAGTGAGTCAACAGATGCCGAGCACACACAGCTGCCCAGTGGATGGTGTGAGTCAGGCTCAAGTCGGATGTTATCTGGTCGACCGAGTCCAGGACAACGAGAGCCGACACAGTACAATAAGACCTTAGACTTAGAGTACACAACTGTGAAGCACACTGAGGTCATAGCTTTATCACTTCCTATTTCACTGCTTACATAGACAATGCTCTAGACATACCCACCACCAAGATTAGCATTTTAGTTAGGCTATAGTCTTGATCTAATATGTAAAATGATCTGAAATTCTTCTTTTACATTTACGAACTCTATCTCTGTCTAAGTATATCGCATGACCTAATTTAACATAACTTTATTGGTGTTGTGAAAGACATATGAGACATCTGAATACATATGATTATCTCTTAACTTTATCTGATAACTCTATAAGCCTTTCAAAGTCTTCCCCTCCCTAATACCTAAGACATAACTAAAGTTTAAAACTATTTACTGAGTTTTTGCCACTAGAATTCTTGCAGTAACAAGGCCTCATAATCATCTTCACACATACCAACTGTTAAATGTCAAAACCATTTCACAACTGTCACTTTACAGCAAGCTCTGAGGTCCTTTCTTCTGAGGTCCAGCATAATAACATTTTATGGAGAGACATAAAATGATAAACAGCAGACTATACTACGCCCTTAAGTGTATAGCTTGTATATCTTCTTACATCATCATCTAGATCAGTATTTCTTAAACTGGTGTATCTCACAGTATCTCACTATTAAAGACAATAGGTTTAATTCAGGCCTGTCCCACCCCGTCTCTGCTCATGGTCTAAATTTAGCAACTTGGCGGCCCGAGATTCCCCTCCCTGACACACTTCATTTTCTAAATTGGGTGGGCAGCTCAGCGAGTTCAAGCTACACGTTGACCGAATAAGGAGCTGACTGTGTAACACGCGGCAAGCCCTTAACTTTCCTCCTCATGCTCCAGCACACAGCATGCACGTCTGTTTGAGACACTGTCACTATGGTAACATCGTGGCAACCTAACAAGTGTTCAGAGTGTGTTGAGGTCAGGTAGTATAACTAAGGGGTTATACTTACACTTTTATTTTAATGTAATAATGATAGGATAATCTTGGCCCCATGTAGCTTTAAATACACTGGACTGTGGCTCATTTGAGCATTTTTTATGTTATTGTTTTGCATTGTCCTTCACAGATCTATCAAAAGTATTTAAAACATTACAACGTATACTGTACTCTGAATGGTTGAGTGTTGAACAAGATTGTAAGACACTGGGAACATAGAAACATAAACTTTTATCTCCCAGAACTGCCTGTGACTCAGGCTGACCTCACTAAGTGTAAAGTCTTGCAGTCAGACGCAGGCCTTCTGTGCTGGTTCACAATCAAGCCCGCTAAGATACACTAGTCTATGTGAAAGCACAAGCCGAACAGGCGTAAGGCTTAGAGCAAGGGCCCCGGTGCAGGTTTTTAACTTATGAAGTCCCTGTTTGAACCTGGTTTAGTGCAGTCCTTGTTCATGACCTGATTTACTCTAAATATCATCTAGTCCTGTTTTAGACCTTGGTTTAGTCCTGGGTTTTTTCTGGTTGAGTCCTGGTTAAGTCCTCATGTAGTTCTTGTTTTTTCTGGTTGAGTCCTGGTTAAGTCCTCATGTAGTCCTTGTTTTTTCTGGTTGAGTCCTGGTTAAGTCCTCATGTAGTCCTTGTTTTTTCTGGTTTAGTCCTGGTTAAGTCCTCATGTAGTCCTTGTTTTCTTTGGTTTAGTCCTGGTTAAGTCCTCATGTAGTACTTGTTTTTCCTGGTTTAGTCCTTTTTCCCTAATTGTGCCCTAATTTAGTCCTGTTTTTGACCTAGTTTAGTTCTAGTCTAGTTTAATTTATGACTTTGTTTAGTACTGTACTCCTCTCAACTTGATCAAGAGTTGTTCACAGTCCAGACAAACAACCACCCACTTATTTGTTCTCTCACTACAAGAGTGCTACTGCTAGTCTAATTTGATTGTGAAACTATTCAGCATTTTATTCACTTTCCGGAACCACCATTTACCTTGGTGCAAACTCATAGATGAGTACTACTAACATCCGTGGGTGGAGCTGGTCAAGTGGCATTCAACACGTGTGTTAATAGCTCTAGGTATAGGAGTGTGTCTGGAAAACAGCATGAACAGCATAACCAAGATAAAGCATGTAGGACTGGTGTTTTTGTTCACAAGCAAATAGTTAAATTATTTTCTTTTATATAGACCAGTGTAGGTTCGTCCCTTATAGTGTCAATTGTCACGTGTCTTGTCAGCTGGTTTATACAGTTTTTGGCACTGCTTTTCTACCTGAAGTGGTAGAGGTAGAGGTCACAGCAAACGCCCAGTGACGCTTCTGAGGAAGACTGCAGCAGTAGTCAAAACGGTCAAGATGATAAGGTACAAATCCATAAAAATATTTTATAATTAAGTGGAAGACCAAATGAATCTTTCCCTGTACAAGCCAAAGATACCTAGACTTGACCTCTTATCACTAAGGACAAGACGGTGTTTTTTGTAGTGGCATCACAAAGCACAGTAACAGAGTTTACTTGAGGTCAATCTGAAGCCTCAACAAATGCATTACTGGTGTATATTACAGCTGGTGGAGTGAATGGTGTCAAATCCTTTGGTGACCATTCGTTCAGGGCAAATGCCGTGTTGAGACAGCAGCTGTAAACCACATTACATGACTATACAGGATAGTTTGCATATAGCGGCAAATGGCTACCGTGTCAAAATTTCAACAAAAATGTTTAAGGCTGGAACTGCGACCACCACACCCTGATTTAAAGGATCATACTAATGTACAAGTAAACACTCATCATAGCATCTGAGCTTTAGATGTGCTGAGCCTGGCTTCACTCCTCTGCAGCATACAATACACGCCTGATTGGCCAAGCATTTTACCCCTGAATGCTACAATGCCTAAAACATATTCCAATAGGATACTGTCCCAGCACAAAGCGTCTGTATTCTTGTTATTTTGTTATGGCCCTATCTCTACCCGATCTAACAAAGTGCCTCAGGTGCTGAAAAGGCAAATTACCAGGTCAGGAACAACAGTAACCTCCTACAGCATAGTACATCAGTAACAAGCTATTAATCTTTGTCCCCTAACTCATGATGCTGACTCCACGGCTACTGCCAACTAAACTGCACTATTGATTTTCCTATAAAAAAGAAAGCACTTGACTGCTCGGAATACCACCCAAGGGAAGAATATTTATTTTGAGATGAAATACAATGTAAACAGCAATCTTGACAAATTCTGACTGTTTAAAGTTTGCATTTTTTATACTTGGCATCGTCGTCTACCATAGATTAGTTGGCACGGTGTTTTGTGATATAAACCAGAAAAACATCTAAATGGCGACTGTGTTTTCATTCAAATGGGACATCACAAGGCATAAGTCTGATTGTCACATGGTACAGTCGATAACAATGGACACTTTCCATAGACATAAGAGGAAAAACTTCTATCAAAAGTAATGGGGGATAGTTAGCATTTATAGTTTTGAGGCCATTCGTGGTTTACATTAGTTTGTTTAAAGAACGACATAGGCTCTCACAGTGCTTAAAGATAAAAGCACTTTCTCATTGAGTTTGCTCATGCTGTGTCACTGCTGGCAGCATATGGAAGTCTGGAGGCAGCAGAAGGCTTCACAAGCGTAGTGTGACCTTGGCAAGCACACACAGTGATAAAGTCTGCCTTTTTTTTTCGAGATTCAGCTATATTCTGTATACAGTCATGCAGGCAAGTTGTACACTGTGGAAGAGATAGTGCATACAACTACATAAACAATCGGGGAGACTGAATCTTTAATGCAATGATATAGGATTATTTCATTCTGTAGCCCATAAGAGTAAGTAAAGACTTTATTGTAAATGTTCAGCCTTGTTTGAAATGTACTATAGAGGGAGGATACCTTAAAACAGATATAATAATCCGCTGTACTATGATGAGGTCAAAGGTTGTCCCATTTAGAACAATGACAACTATTACTTGCACACCCACAGAGATGACCCAGCAATAAAGTGTTTCTATAGCAATAGGACAATACTGTTGACATAAACAGAACAGGTGCTGTGTCATCAGAAAACTGGGGCGGTCACCTACCTTAACCTTTGAACATTGTGTCGTTAAGTCATTTTCTTGGACTGCAGCTTTGAATGTGGCAGTGGCCTAACAGATCTGACACATGGCTGGGTAGAGGGAACACACAGTTTGTTATCAGCTGTTCCCAGAGGCCCAGCTCACAGCAGCGTGCCTATGGCAACCTGCACGTCTGCCATTGTCTGCTACCACTGTACTTAATGCACACCGGCGAGAACAAGGCCGTCAATAATAGATGTGGATGTGTCAGAAGCTGCTTCATAGGCGTCATGAGAGAGTGACTGAGTGAGAAGGCAATAGACGGTGACATATTAGTGTTAAGAAATACCATGGAAGATACTAGTGTACGCCGCAGACTGCAGATAGGGAGGGGTTGGGAAGAAGAGTTGTAAGCCTTCGAGGTCTGAAGACGATGAAACCTCTGCCACAAAAATGTAGTTATGAAAAATGCCTTTGAATATATAGCTTTTGTCTAAACTTTACTAGTGAAAATCAGAAATGACACGAGAGCAGCACAGAAATATAATTTGGCAAGCCCACTGTATTTTTTTTCTCACCCAATTCAGGACCCCCTTACACTCCTCCCATTGCCCTGTACCCCAGCCCCCAAGCCCTATGCTCCCCCCTTTTCCTTCATTTGCAGCTTTCCCGCCTCAAAGCAACAGGCAAAAGAATTCACACACCAGCAGCTTCCCAATGCAGTAAAGTAAAATTACTTCGCCACAGCAGTGAATAAGAGATCAAACCGTATTACCAATATCGTCAAGCCTTTAAAGCCAGAAGATAGGCTTTATATTTACAAACTGGAGTGACCCAGACTTCCAAACGTTTTACACCGCATTGCAACATTGACAGATGTATAGAAAAAAAGAGAAGACGAAGAATAACTGCTGCTCTTTTGTTTCCTTCAGCTCAAGCATGGCAGACTATCCCCATGCTTCCCTCGGGGAGGAGGCAACGGGGCAATGCTGCATCCACCCTGCTCCTTGACATCGCAAATAGCACATGTTCTCAAAAATGGCTATTTCTTCATAGTTTTAGTAGAAAAAAAATCACATTCCGTTATATAAAAAATATACACTTCTCGTTCCGCATCTTATCACGTTACGCTACAGTCAGAATGGAAAGCTAGCATTGTCGGTAAAGCTACACAGATATTACAAAGAGAAATACACTATTTGTCCGGTGAAAGCATCTTTTGTTTTGTTTTTTTACATATCAAACTTCTCCCATGCGGCCCCTACTACGGTCTTACCTTGACAAACAACTCAATGACGGGTTCACTGTCCCCCTTTACTCCGTTTTGTGGCACAGAAAGCGACATGCTGTTGTTTTTGTAGTTTTTCCTTCAAAGATGAGTTCGTCTTGCTACTACCACGCCCGCTAGTTGAGTCCTCTTCTTCTCCACCAACCCTATTTTCCGCAATGAAGTCCAGTCGGCGCTATTCTGCTGCTAAACTCTCTGGCACAGTACAGACCAAGCCGCGTGAATAGTAACTAACTTCAGTCTTTGGTTTAACTACAAACACATTGTAACGGGGTTGGGCTGCGGGATGAGTGGTGATGAGGACGGGACGAAGAAACAACGGGAATATCAGAGATGTGATGTCACCCGCAACGCAAACACAAAAATGTGGGAGGAGGATGTGAAAGGGGAGTGTTCCTCCAAAAGAGATGCTCACGAGACGCGCGGCACGGGCACTGCGCCAAAACTTACAACTTATAGGCAAGCATTATAGCGTTCAGGTGGCGCAAGTACGCATGAAGGTATACAATTGCATACAGAATTGTAACTTTTTGCACAAGCCATGGTAGTTTGGTATTTAACCTTCTCCTCCTGTAATGTTCCAGGGGGGTTATGTAGTCCTCTAAACAAGTTAAGCGAGTGAGCTAAAAAACAATGTGAATATAATGTTGACTTTTTATAAATGTGCAATTTATAATTATTTACATTTAAGTATTGTATGCCATTAACAAATGTATATCATGAAAATCCACAAACAAGTCCTATAAAACTGTTTTAATTCAGAAAAGATGACAGGAGCCAAGGGTACTAACATAAAGCAGTCTCACAGAGCTAGTTATACAAGTTTTTACCAAATTATAAAACAATGAAACCTAAAAATTAAAGCATTAGATCTCTGGGTGTGGTTGTTTTTTTGTGTTTTTTTTAAATGGGACATCTTGAGAATCAGCAGGTGAAACAATGTAAAACAACTCTTAACAGTTGCAATATGGACACAACACATTCCATTACAAGCCTCTTTACAGACCACAAAGTGGTGCCACAGTTATTTCTAATGAGGGCTCATAGTAAGAGCATGTTACTGTAAGATTTGTACTGTACGTTTTATACACCCCAGTGTCAGTGGTTCATGCACATTTGAGACCATCACTGCATAAGTGATCATATTTCAGTAAATATATTGTGAAAATAATAACTCAAACCAATATCCTGCGTAACTGCGTAAAACAACTGTTTACTGTTAGGAGCATCCACTAACTCAATTAATCAAAGTTTTAATTAAACACTGTAACAAAACTGTAAAATGAAAAACCTCCAAATCTGTACATTCTAAAGCTGAGGTTGAAGACAAACACACACAGCGGAGGAAAACATGTTTTCAGGACATTTGTGACGGAGACATGTGGGCTTTTCTCATCGACCTTAGGGCCTTCTCTCTCAAGTGTTTCTCTAGGTCGTCCAGGCTATCCTCTACTTCACTCTCCGACTCCTAAAATATAAAATTATACACATTAAAACAACATAAAAAAACATGTACCTCCAGCCTCAGTCTGTTCAATAAGGTAAAATGGTTACTCATGCAGCACTAACTTTCCGTGATTCTCCATCCTCTTCTGGAGGACCCTGGTTTTCTTGTCCATCACCTGTTATAGCAGCAGCTTTTTCCTTCTTATGCTTCTTGTGTTTCTTGTGTTTCTTGTCTTTTTTATGCTTCTTTTCCTTCTTCTTCTTCTTCTTCTTTTTCCCAACAGCTTCCGCATCCGAATTCTGTAAATAAGATTCAAGATTAATTTTGGTTTGCCAAACAAGACTCAAAATGTAGCACAAGTTTCTAATGCTGTGTTCACACAGGACACGAGCAGAGCAAATGGAAAAAGTGATTCCTAGTTAAAGTCTATTTGAAGGAGCATTGACACACATCTGGAGTTCCTGCGGAGCAATAGAGGTGATAAGCGAACAAAGGGAAAGCATGGAAGAGGCACTGGGCAGGACCATGTCAGAGTCACTTGAGTAAGTAATTGGATGGTTGTGTGACTGGAGCAGAGTTTTTGTGTGATTTGTATCGATCTGAAGCAGGGATCCTCCTTTCGAGGCTGGCTCACGTATCACATAAAGCACCAAACATACAAATAAAGATCATAGAAACACCAATGTGATTGTTATCAACAAGACTGGCTGAGGAGGCTCTTAACTATAGTATTCATGTCGACATGGTTTAGACCTGCTGTCAAAGTCCTCTGTAGTCCTGGTTAAGTCCTGCATTGTTTTAGTGCTAGATTGTCAGCCAAAGAACTACAATGATCCAATTTTTCCGCTTCAAACGCGTACGGTGTGAACGCGGCATAATTATCCTGTACCTTGTTTGGAGACTGACTGGCAGAACCACTGCTGGCCTTCTTCGCAGGAGGCGGGGACCCACTATGAGAACGAGAAGGAGAGAGTGATGCAGAAGTAGGGGCAGGACGCTTCTGAGCGGTCGGCTGAGGGGAGATGGATCTAGACCTTGAAGAGATTCTCCTCACTGGCTGTGGGCTCATGGATGCTCTGTGGACAGCGCATACAATTACCAAAACTTAAAAAACAACAACTGAATATGACACCAAACTGAATATGGTTAATTACTTACCTCTGATTATTGCGTGGTTCTGGTGTACGAGACACTCTACGAATGGGTTTGTTGTTTGGAGACCTCTGTTTTCGATGGCTGGATGGGGAGCTGTTGGAGGTGTCATAGCGGCCACGAGGACTGGCAGAACTCCTAAGAGCGCGACCGCGGTTAGGTGGAGATAGAGAGTGGCGACTATCCCTTTTTGGACGACCAGAGGGTGGTGGGCTCCTCCTGTGTCTGGATGGTGATATGGAGGAGGGAGGGGTGCGTCTCCTTTGAGCTGGGGACCCCCTCCGTTTGGGGGATCTTGAAGGTCGGCGTTTGGCTCCTGGAGAAGGGCGTCTTGAAGGAGAAGGGGACATTTTCCTTTTTTGAGGGGGCAAAGGCGATGGGCTATAACGACGCTGAATGGGAGGAGAGTAACGTCTAGGAGAGGGAGATCGTCTTCTGGGAGGTGGAGATGGTGATCTGTAAAAGTAATTTTTGAACATTGTGCTTTAAATTATGCAGTTTTTACCATAGTAAATCATAGCTGGAACAGTGACAAATTCATACCTTCGTCTAGGAGAAGGAGACCGGCGACGTCTTGGTGGAGAAGGGGTGCGACGTCTACGCCCAGCAGGAGAAAGAGAACGCCTCTTCCTGTTATAAAACAAGTCAACAATTATATATATATATATAAAAAAAAGTATAAAATATTTTGAGTTGTTCAGTTGGTAAGGTTGCTGTACCTGGGAGAGGGATCTCTGTGCCGCCTTCGTGGGGAAGGTGTGTGGCTTCGTCTTTTTCTGACATCACCATTTCTGGCACCAGGCCTTGCCGGAGGCCTCTTGGGACTCTCGTCCTCTGAAGATGATGACCCTGTATCTGAAAATAAAAAGACACCATAAGTACATTTTGTTTTACAACATATGGAGAGAAGACAAAGATCAGAATGTTGCTTACCTGAAGATGACTGACGATTCTGTCTGCGATATTGACGGCGCTGTTGAACGGAGTCTGCTGTTGCCCCCTTGTCAAATTTATCTTCATCTGAAATCCATTACATATTATTAGATTGATCCAATATTCAACATTAAAAACAGAAGAAACAAAAAGGAGAAAAAAAAAAAAAAAAAAAAATCACACCTGAATCAGATCCTTCAGATGGTCTTGATTTGGGATGATCCGATGGCGAATCACTACGTCCGCCTAACACCCGCTTAGAACCTGAAATAAAAAGTACCACCCAAGTTTAAACAGGATTTGAGACCAACTATTGTTGTCATTTGCTTAACAATTTTACCAGATCTGGGTGGAGATGCAGAGCCACGTCCCCTTCTGGGCAATGGAGAGGATGACCTTCGGTCTTTGCCCAATGGACTCATCGATTTCCCGGGACGATGGGCCAGTTTTCGGGGTGGTGAACCTGATATTCTTTTTTTCATTGCTTTTCTGGGAGATTGAGAACCAGAAGAACTGCTGCCAGATGATGAAGCAGAACGAGAACGCCTCCTGCTGGACAGCAGAGGTGTAAACGTGAACGCTTGTCCAGGAGTAACAAAAGGAAAACCTATATTAACAACAAAGTTAAAAGTGGCTTACCTGCGAATAGGAGACCGTCTATGTCTGTGCCTAGAGCCAGGAGGCCCACGTCTGGGTGGGCTTCTTCGACGAGGGGAGAGCCTCCTTCTGGGACTCGGCCTTCTACGAGGAGAGAAGGACCTGAAGTGTACAAATAAACATTTGTAACACATGAGGGTCTTTGTCAGATTGAATGTTTCGTTTTTTTAATTATATTAAAATCTAACTTGCCTGGAACGAGAACGTCGCCTACGAGTGCGAGAGTGAGAGCGCGACCGGTGGTGGGGCCTGTCCCTCTTACTGTCCTTTTCTCTTTCCCGAGACTTTGGTCTTTCTTCTTTCTTTTGAGTTTTCTCTGGAGAGGGTTCTTTAATGTCAGTCACAGAGTCTGCTTTTACAACCTCCAATGCTGCATCACTACAACAAAACAAAAACATTTTAGTAATCGCGATATATATTGTATGTAACAAGGAGAGATGAAAACCAAGTTTGTGTCACAATTAACTTTGATTATTATCATTTTTGCTAACCTTGTGGAAGAGGCTTCTTGAATAACTGGCTCAGGCAGGGCTCTCCCTGAAGTATCTGGCTCAGACTGTGTGTCCATGGTTTTGTTGGACATTGATGGAGGAGATGCAACTGCAGCAGGGCTTTGTTTGCGTCTTGGTGAGCGAGAGGGGCTTCGTTTCCTTTCTCGCTTTGCTGGTGATCTTCTTCGAGGTGATGGGGACCGTGTTTTTCGTCTGAACAACCAGAGTGAAGATCAGTCAGGTGTTTAAAGTGAAATAATTCATAACAAAAACAAATAAAATACCTTCTTGGACTTCTTGATTGAGCCCTGTCTCTGTCCTTTTCCTTCCTATCATCATCTACTTTCTTTAGAGAGGCAAGCTTTTCTTGTTCCATCTGTGAACATAAACCATTATTAAAACACCAATTTACACTTTTGACACCATTTTGTACAAAAATATTTTAGATTTCGCACCTGTCTCTGTTTAATTTCTTCTTTCTTTTGTTCAAGAAAAGCCGATGGGATGCCAGCAATGTTTTCCTGAGCGCTCAGCAGCAGGGGCCATAATTCCTTCATAAACTCCCGAGCGTTCTTTCCATTCAGAAAACCTGTCAGGTTAATCTGCATCATCTTGGCATCAGGATGCTGAAACAAACATACGGAGGAGAAGAGAAAAGACCATACAGTAATTAAAATACCTGAAAACAAATGCTGAGGCGGTAGGGCCCTTGAAAAGGGACTCCCACCCTTTACTAAACCTGAGTTTATATCTGTATGTAAAAATAGTTACTGTAATAAAGTATATACTGTTAATAATACCCTACTTTACATAAACCTAATCAAAACTAAAACATAAAAGGTGACTTGTTTAGGTAGTACCCACCTCTATAAAAATGCGACTCTGAGATAACAGTAGGGAGACTTTTCTAGCACTACATCAATGGCATGCAGTATTTCTCTATATGCAAAAGGACTAAAAACGGTCTACCACTGTTTTTGTTGTCAGTGATAATCACACTTTGTACCTAATTTTAAACACCCACCCGTCTAAAATATCCAGTCTCCCACAGTCTACATTTGAGAGGTTAAACAAACAGCCACAATACAAAGTGCTTCAAAACCCAACACTGCAAGTACAGTTCCGGTGTCTTCAGTGAGTCCCGTGGGATCAGTGGGCACGGAGCTCCCATGGCTTGCTTCCGCCTCCCTACTGCTTGAGACTCAACCACCATGAGCTTACTGTTATATCATTTATCTAAATTGCAAGAGACGAACAAGCAATAATGAGTACACAGTTACACAAGACGTTTTATTCAACAACTAATACATGTTGAGAAAAACTGATTTCAAATTACACTTCCATTTGTGGAAATATAAAGTTAGCTTCAACTCTCCTTTCATTTTGATATCTTTATAACCCATTACAATATAGGTTAAACAAATGAGGATGCATAGTATGATAATCAAATGAGCTCTACTTGCCATTGCAGTTCAGGGACTCTAAAAATAAAAAAATACCACAATGCGCAACTGCTTACAGACAAGCTAGTGGCGCATTTCAAAAGAAAACGCAAGTTAACAGAAGGAAGAACGCCTAAATAAAATGGGCTCTCAGCATGTGGTGCAATCATACATCAAAACTCATGTCCTCCAGGAGAGCTACAATAGCTACTATAATTCTACTTATCACAATATATTTTACTTAAAACCAATCTGTTTTACAAATAAAATAAGCCTTTATAAAAACCTGGCAATTTGAAGTTCTACTTTTGACAACAACAACTGAGATCAGAACAGAAGAAATCTAATTAAATATTTAGCAGTCATTTTATCTAGGTTAAATGCTTATATTACACTCAACTAGTAAACAATAAATGACTGAATGAAAAAAGTTCAAGCATCCTGATGCTATTATAGAATTATGAACACCACTGTGTCTAAAAATCTTTGAAGAACTGTAGGTAGCTATGGTGAAAAACATCATTCATGACCTGTCTTACACTGACATGACTGGTGATCCCTGCACACAACTCACCTCAAAACCACACACTGCATCATGAAGGGAGAGTTGGGCTCAGAGACTTTGGGCTCAGGAGAGAGCTAATTAGGTGTTGGTGCTATACTTCTGAAGCAAGGTATAACATCCATATTGGTTCAGGCCTTTTAAATCATAAATCACATAATCATTAGAAGACTGCGGGATAAAGGTTGTAATACAACAGAAAAACATGTCTATGTAAGTAAATTGTTTTACCCACTGATAGTCTTCAAATTTTATCTGAGTAGGATGGGCATAATCTGTGTAGCCAATTGTTTATTGACTAAATGTCTTCTACTGTAGCATATTAAGAGAAAAAAAACGACACAAAATTAAATCAGACATTACCTTTTCCTCAAGCTGGTTAAATATAAACTCAATGACGACGTCATCTTCAAAGCCCAGAATCTCTGTCACTTGGTGTGTAATCCAAGGTTTGATGACTTCTAGGTTCACTTTGGTCATGTCCACCTGAAGGTAACACAATATATCAGCAGTGATTAATATTAAGAGGCCTTTTTTATTCAGACAAATTGTTAGTCACCAATAAAACTAAGCAGACATTTCTATTGATGAGAACCATACCTTCTTGTCAAGACATTCTGCAAATTTCAGCTGCTTCAGGAGTTTCTTGTGTTTGTTGCTGAAGCGATTGTCCTGCTCAGCACTTGTGCCCTAAACAGGGAAAAAAGTGTTTAATGAATAACACAAAACCAACGGCGTATGTTGTGACATTCAATTTGTGTAATTAGGTCTATAGCAGTTATTGCATATGGAGTACTGATTTCACTTTCTGTGTTTTAGACAGTATGCTAAAATGTGTATTTTAACTAAAGAAACTTTACAATAGAGAGATTCTGGACATGAGCCCTTCATTTGGTGTATATTTCTATGAACTTTATATAGCAACGATGGCGTGTGTAATGGTCGTGACCAGCTCATGGAGACAGCAGTGAAGCGCCGCCCGGTCGCCATCTTTAGACATGCTAACACATTAGCACAGGCTACAAGCTAACATGCCGTGGTTGTTTCCTGGAAGCATCGCTATACTAAAATACGACAACATACGGACTGTTAGGAGAGTAACAGAGGTACACAGCGGGACGGACTGTCTAGAAGGTACTAAATGTGTAGCTTCAAATGAGAAACAACATTCAGCAATGTAATAACATCAACAAATGCGTTAGCAACATAGCCACATTGGCTAGAAATCAGAATGGCCTGGGCGAAAAAGCAGACCCAGTTGTAAATGTGCAGCAACAAACCAAACAAATATATTAGTGCAACAAAAAAACAACAACGTATGAAACAGGTAAAATCTTACGCGGAAAAATCCCGCGTCCATTGTGGGAAATAAGTTGGTGTCAGAAGGCGCTGAGAGAGACGTGTGGCTCCGGCGACTCTCAGGATGGTGACCGAGGATAGGCAGTGCGTCCCTCACAGGAAGGCACGGGTACTGCGTCTACTTTATGAATGTGAAAGTGTAGGAAACTAGTTTTGAAACGATGTTTCTCAGAAGGAAAACAGTGACATTTAACAACAAATAAGTAAATAAAAAGACTTGATGGATAATAAACTATTAATTATTGCGTCATTTATTAGTTACATCGCAATGCATTACAATGTGGTATGAGTAGAGTATGCCTATACTTTCACATGTTGATGCTGTACTGTTGAGTAAACAAAAAATTCCAAATACAGGGCAGATAAGAGTAGATTAAAATATACAGTGATTTTTAAACACATCCAAAAATGAGGTATGTATTATTGTCAGACTTAACACCACTGTTGAATTGCTACATTTTAAATAACTCATTGTTATTATTTATTTATAATTGTTTATTGGTTAATAGTTTTAGATATAGTTTTAGTTATAGTTATATAGTATTCTTTAATATATTCTTCAATAAAATAATATCTCAGAAATTACACTTGTGCCAAAAAGAGAGAATGTTCATGTTAAATTTACAAGAATGTAGTTGGTAGATAATGTAAAAACAAAACAAGAAGAGTTCACAGGCTCAGAAAAAAATAAAATCCCCTTTCATGTAATGTAATAACGCCGTATGTAAAATGATTTCTCTTCCAACAATTAAATGACAAAAATGAAAGTGAAAATATATGAATCCCTGAAAACTACAAAAATCAGTTGGTTATGGACTGTTCACGATGAAATAGGATACTGGCAGACTAATATCTCACTAATGATTTAAAACATCACGCATATTGACAGTGCGAGAAGTGTACTGTTTAGATATTTTACACAGAAGTGTTGATGTGCAATTCTTGACTGGTCTTTTTGTTTCGAATGGTTTGCAGCATATCGGACACAAGCTCTTCTATTCCAAAGACTGATTCCCAACCCCAGTCTCTCCTTGCATTGGAGTCATCAAATCGCACCGGCCAGCTGTCTGCTACAAAGTGGAATGTTGAAGGTGAAAAAGTAAAATAGAATAGTTAGTATAAAAAAACAGATGTGTTTTTACAATGTAACAGTAAAAAATAATTCATGCACAAGATGGCAGACATACCAATTGTCTGGCGGACAGAATCAGGACTGTAGGTGACCTTGAGGTGAGGCAGATGCTTGCGTATTTCTTGTGCAACTTCTTCTGGAGTGAAGCTCATAGCTGCAATATTGTATGTGCGTAAAGAAAGCTGGCATTCTGGAGCTTGCATGAACTCTACAGTGGCTCTATGGCAGTCGGAAATATGCATCATAGGAAGACGAGTGTCTGGACGCAGGTAACACTCGTGATGACCGGTGCTGAGAGCATCATGGAAGATCTGAACCGCATAATCTGCAAGAGAAAAAACAGAAAACTTGTGCTTTAATTGAATCGACTTTATTATGGTACAACTATATACATGTGGGAGGCACACATCACCTGTAGTCCCCCCACCAAGTGGTGTATTCACAGATATTACACCAGGGTAACGCAAGCAGCGAAAGTCCAAGCCATATTTATGATGCAGATACTGGACACAGAAAAGTGAAAAGAGCTGACTACAGATCAGTGTATAGTCTATATTTGTTCTTATTTGCAATGTTGTCGTACCTCCCCCATCAGTTCTCCATGCACTTTGGAGACTCCATAGATAGTTCGAGGTCTTTGGACACAGAGATCAGGTACTGGGTCTCTTGGAGATGAGGGACCAAATGCTCCTATGGTGCTGGGAACAAAGAGGCGCAGGCAGTTCTCCAGGGCCAGGTCCAACACATTATGAAGGCCTACAAAGAGAAAGCACACATACTATACCTACATGATCATAATCAATACCAAAACAAAGTATAAAATCCTGTGTGTTTATGCAAACCTGTAATGTTTATTTTGCGAGCCAAAGCCACATTGGCTTCACCCACAGCACTAAGCAGAGCACTATAATGGACCAGCCATGTGATCCGGTGATTTATAATGAGTTCTCTAAGATGTTTGTAGTCCAGTACATCAGCATACACAAATGGCCCTGTTGGGATGAAAGAGATTATTTAATCTCAGCAAAGCAATAATGGCTTTAAATAATAAAAGAAGACATTGCATACCATTGCGAAACACATGAGGCGGGGGCTTCTTAATGTCTGATAAAATAACATTTTCAGTCCCGTACTGTTTCCTTAAAAGAATCAAATAGTACATGAGATGGATTTGTAAAAAGAAAATTAAAAACAGATTTGTTCAAATCTATTACCTCAGCATCTCGGCAAGTCCTACACCTAACTGCCCCAGACCACCTTTAACAACACAAGACCCTTTTACTGTGGTTGTTGGTACATATGTTTAAACTACAGGGTTAGTGTTAGGGTTAGGGTTAGGGTTAGGGTTAGTGTTGAGCATAAGTTGAAAGGGGCAGTTTGTTATATAGCTGTTGTGTAGCTTTATTCTGAGACAAAAGTGACAGCAGGCTATTATTCTCTTCTATGTCACTCATTGGTCCTTTTTTATCCCCCCCTCCCTCTGAACACTGCCTATTGATCTGACTGAAAATAGGACCCAGTGTCTAAAAAACAAGCATGTCTACTCGTATACCTTGTGTCAATAAAGGTCCTCATTATGTATTTATAATTATATAGGTGTGCTAGTACTAAAGTAAATGGCTACACAAGAGGAAATTGCAATAACGGGACGAACCAGAAATACTTCACCTGTAATGAGGACACGTGGCTTCTCCTGAAGAGGCTCCACACTGGTGGTTTCCTGGTTGGTCCATCTGCTCATGTGCCTGGAGCTGATGCTTAGACCAGACAAATGTTGTATCTTCAAAAGACCACATCGAGCCAACAATGGGTGGCCCAGGATGTTAGACACACAAACATGCGTGCTCCGTAGCATGTTCATTAACAAACCTTAATGTGCAAGTAAAGATCACACTAAAACTATTTTTGAAAAGCTTCAGAAAACAGAAAATGGTTAATTAAATGAAAACAAATGAAGTACCTGTGTGTGCCTTTGATTCAACCGCAGCAGATGCCACAAGTCCAAACAGTCCGTAATAATTCCCCTCAATATGAATGTTTCTGGGACTACTATCTGAATGATCACTGTGGTGGTTCAGGCTTTCCTAACAAAACTAAAGATATTTAAAGTGACTCTACCTGCCATAGCTCATAGGTCTTGGTAAACCAGTACTTCCAGTACTACAGTCTCCAGCTTCCACAGCTCCATGTGTGAAAACATACAGACTTGCTGTGTACAGGGATTTGTATTGTGAATAGTTTTTAGCTGAGCTTAACAGGACTGGGAGGTGTGTCGCTAGAAAAGCTTTCAGCCAACTCTTATACAAAATACTATGTAGAAATAGGTATATAATACGTTTTATAATGGGTGAAAGACAATACATATATCTCTAATCATATACAGCTGCTGCAAAGACATTGACATGGAACTTATTTTCAAATAAATGTATATTATTTAAAAAGTGCATATAAAATGTAATGGATATTGTAATACTGACAGTAACATCATTGTCCTAGCATTAGCTTAGTTCAGTTTCAGGTGAGAGCCAGCTTGCCCCACTCAATAATCATGTTTCTTATTTCCTCCTGAGCTTCCTCAATATGTCGATTGTGTGGTGTCCACCTGAGGAAAAACCCTATGGAGCACAAGCAATGACATTTTTAAAGGCAATTGTATAGTGAATAATGTGAGAAACGTGTCATGTCTATCTCACCTCTCCAGAGCTGCAGGGACTGCGGGTGAACTGAGGGCCATATTGCCAAATCAGTGGGCTCATAGAGCGGGTTAGTGTAATGCTCTTTCTCCGCAGGCTTCAGTAGGGCTTGAAATAAACAAGAGGTCTTCTCCTTTACACCTAGAGCACACCTGAAAATAGCACGAGCAACAGGTTTTAACAGAGGCATTTTCTCATAAATATAGATAATAGATAATATTAACCTCTCCTGATCATTGTTACAGAGAAAGGTGCCATAGTTAGAAGAGTACGCCTCAGTTGCAAGTCTCAACAAGAAAGCCTCAGAGAAACCCAGTGCCAGTGGAAACTGTCTCCAGAGCTGCCATACACAGTCTAACAACAGCAGAAAGACTGGAGACTCCTGCTGTAGGCGGGCATGAGAGTAGGCCGAGCGGGCACAACGCTGCTGAAAAGCATGTCCTGCCTGAAAATAAGAAAACAGAAATGTATTACTACTTATTTATTATTTTATTCATTGCCTGAAGCACAAAAAGGCCTAGGCGGGGTACATCCCAGATGGTGGCCAATTGGTCTGATACACTGGCAGACAAATATTCATTCACTATGGGTTATTTGAATTTGAGTAACACATGGGAATACATGTAGACTCCAAACTAATTGTATATAAGATGCCCCAAAGATTGGACACACATTGAGAATTAGGAGTACTAACTGTTCTGACACTATACACCACTCACTAAATTATAACAAACAATTATAACACTCGGAGAGCACACACCACACCATTCTGTGGGACTGGACCCCTCCAGAAAAAGTGACAAAACAGTGACTTTCTTTGTTCTTGTTTCTATTAATGATGAGACAATCAAAACCACAGAAACAACACTAATAGCCTAATAAAACAATGTATTAAAATGACTGCTACTAATCTGTTTGCTGTGCACTTTCTGTAAGGAGGATTGGGGAGGGGGTTCTGAAGTGGCTCTGTATTGACTTTTGAATCCTGTAGAAGCCTGTATAAACTTTTGTCAAAATATTTATTTGCCCCACACAATACAAAATACTTCTTTACCTGCACCCACTCTCTCTCCAGCAACAACAGGAAGCCCTCTAACGTGCGGCTGCTTGGGTCCATAATAAGTTGGGCCAAAGTGCTGATAAGCAAAGTGGAGTCTGTTCCTTCAGAGCCATGAACAAGAACTGAATGACCGTCCCTGTTGTTGAATAAAATTAACAATGAACTTTTAGACTACTTGTTGTTTGTTCTAAAGCTTGTGTGTTCTTACTGTGTAAAATAACTTAAATTAAATTAAACGAATGAAAGTTAAATTGAATACCTCTCCACACACTCTGCTACCAGCCCAGCCGTAGACAGAGCAGTTTGGACGTGTGAAAGCCATTTTGAATTCTCAAGTTTACTGAGCCAGCGGTCCATATTGTGCGATTCATCTCCACAGGCTTCCACCAGTTTAATCAGACTTTCCTGGAGTGCTTTACCTCTATGATGGAAAATACGTTTTAAATGTTACAAAAAACTGTATACTAGCATTGGTTTCAAAATTATTAACCTTTGTGTAGATTTGTGCTGTCTGACAATAATAAGCAAAGTGAGATCTAGAATTTTACAATATCCTACAATTGTGACAAGGGTGTCTTGGCTTTTAGTAACTATCTTCATCTGGATTAGCTCCACAAACCTGATCTCATCATCATCACTGAGTCGGCATTGAATTAGCCTAAAGAGACAGAAAAGCGTGGGCATGCCTTTAAAGCACCATAAAACACAATACTGCATCAACCTGCAAAGGTTTATTAGGGCTCAGTCGGAGTGTGCAGTGCATATTCAGAGCTTGAAATGATCGTCCCGGCATTGTGAGTTCGAATCCGGCTCATGACAGATTTCCTTTCACATTACTGTCCGATCAATAAAGCTGAAAAAGAAGGTTTATAAGGGGATCTACCACTTGCCACCTACTTCTCCATCTGTCTGTGCAGCCTCCTCCAGCAGCTATAACATGACTTTGACTCAAATCCTCCGCCTGTCATCCGTGCCTGCTGGGACTGCTGACTTGAGCGAGTGTCAATGATGTAACCTTTGTCCGAACCCGCAATTACGGCCTGTAGGAGGCCCTCATCTTCCCGGCAGCGTTTCTTGTTGGCTCCTATCAATGGCTGACTGCTTCGCATTATAACCTACAAAAACATATGTAGTTAGAATCACAGGTTTCGAGGTGAGACATGTTCACTGTATGGCAACAACTTACCATGCCATTTTTCTGGTGGTAGTAGCAGAGCACAGGAAAACGTCCGCCATGTCTGAACTTAGCAACTATTTTGAGCGTTTCATCGTCGATATCTTTGGGGACAATGACTGAGGGAGGGTAGGATGGACATACTGAATAATCACTGTTCACAGAGCTCAGTCTCCATTTGAAATGCTGCAAGATAAAAGACATACAACTAGGCCTGTACTGTCGTCCCTGACAACAAGGTGTATATCGGCGAAACGGCCCCATACGTCTGCCCCATATGTCTGCCCCATACATCTGCCCCATACGTCTGCTACAACTGTTGGGTAGACTGTGGAGAATCCCTGTACCAAGTTTCATTGCTCTCTGCCAAAGTAAGTGTGTCCAGGGTCCCATAGGGGTCATAAACATGGGGG
>JAVQKC010101002.1:0-10922 GCA_036025475.1 Philypnodon macrostomus | reverse complement strand
GTCAAAGTGGTAACTACCAAGGCCTGTACATTCTCCGAAACAGCCCCAAAGACTATGATAAGTTCTTCATGTCGTTTGTGGTTGGGGTAAGCTTTTTATTAATTTTCTATAGGGGTGTGGGATATGGCAATAAAAATCGAATTGTGTTGTGAAGTTATGAAAAACAGCTTAATCTGGGGAGATCGTTGAATTATGAAACGGTGCATACATTTTTGCTCTGCTCTTCACTATCATTTTTACTGTAACCAGCGTTTGTATTATTATTAAAGGGTAAATATATAGTATTAGGTGTAATAATTAATGCTGGATTGAATGTACATTGAATTTGTACTTAAATATGTTTTATGAAGCAATGGCTTTCTCTGTAAGACAAAAATACAAAGTCCAGTTAAATCGTGATAAAATCATTACATTGACATTATATTTGTACCATATTTCCCACCCCAATTTTTTCTTTTCAGTATGAGACTATGGTGGACTATAAGCACTGTCAGATAATAAAGACAGAGTCAGGAGAGTACATTCTGAGTGGTGCCAAGAGGCGCTTTGGATCACTCAAAGAACTTCTGAACTGCTACCAGAAAGAGGCGCTCCGGACGGATGGATACACCTTCCAGCTCACAAAGTGTTGTGCACCCAGCCCAAAAGGTCAGCCTTACAGTGCACATCATTGTTTATATTGTTTTCATATGTTGCCTTTGCATTCTGGTATCCGACAAAGCCAAAAACTCAAATAAAAGAGAGTGGCCAATATTAGTATAAGTTAATTTTAACAGAAAAATATAAAAAGAAAATTAACAAAGGCTGAACCTGATATTTTTGTTGCCAACTGGATATACAATATATATATATAATGGCTTAGACTACCTTAGTGAGTAGGGAGAGAGCCTAACCGATGCACTTTTAAATGACATTAAATTTTTAATTAAATGCTGTATTGTTAAACAAATTGCTGTTGTCCAGTAGTTTGCCACATAACACAACTCTGTGGGGATTTAATAGCTATGCTGATGAATTCTAATGACTAAGTGATTGCTTCCTGAAATTGCCTGTCATTAAAACAATGTTTCTGGGTATACTTTTGTTTGATTGGAACTATTGGTAAAGCGATAATTAATTCCTTATGAAGCGAGCAAGTTCATTTACCAAATACGCAATGTACAGTTAATGTATTTACTTCCTGCTTAAGTTTTGTTCAGGTGAATTATAAACCTATTCTTTTTACCAGATAAATCCAATCTGCTGGTGTGTAGGAATAGCCAAGGGGCAGATGTTCCACTGTCTCCTTCTCTGCAAAAACACAATATCAGTCAGATGGTCTTCCACAAGATCAGAAGAGAGGATCTCGTCATTGTAAGCATTTCTGTACTATTTTGGTTCGGTCACTGCCTGTGCTTTAGCAACATCACAGCTTCATCTAATATTTTTTGCAATGTAAGAAGTCTAACTTATGTTACTATTTAGATTTAGGTTTAGAGAGAGAATCGTGTCAAGTCTTTGCCATCTTCACATGAATCAGTACAGTATATGGATAAATGAATATCCCTTACTACCAAAAACATGTACAATGCCCAATAAGGCCAGGCTCAGTAATGACTATCCTGGATAAGGAAAACAAACTAAAACGCACAAACTAAAGTTGACCCCAAGGATTAATAATTAAGAATTAGCATCAGCGTTATTAGTAAAATGATATAGTATGCTTTTTTTCAGCTAGCTGATGATGTTGCTGCATTCTCCCACCTGGAAAAAAAATCCAGACCAATTATTTCATGTAATTGGTCGTCCACTAATTACCAGTAATGAGTTACGGGGGATTCCCCTTCCACACAAATGACTTGAAATATCAAAATGATGTGTGTCTGTCTTCCCACAGAACAAGAGCCTGGGCCAAGGAACGTTCACCAAGATCTTTAGTGGAGTCAGGAAGGAGCTGGGAGACTACGGAGAAGTCCACAAGATTGACGTTGTTATAAAGATCCTCGATAAGGCTCAACGCAACTACTCTGAGGTTTGGATTGTTTACAAAATGGAGTGTTGGCTGAATAAAATGAAGCTCAGATTTGTGTGTGCTCTTCTTTAGTCGTTCTATGAAGCTGCCAGCATGATGAGCCAACTGTCACACAAGCACCTTCTGCTCATCTTTGGAGTATGTGTTTGTGGGGATGAGAGTAAGTCTGAAAGTAATGTAAGTCCTAATGAGTGACATGCTGTTGTAAAGACCTGTGTCCTCAGCTTACCTTAGGAAGTACAGAGGCAAAGAGAAAAAAGGTTGACCTTGATGTGCTCTGCCCGGCCCCTAGATTAGACCCTTGAGATTACTTTTGTGGCCTTTGACCCAAGGAGGAAGCTTCCATCCAAATTATGGATGCACCAAATGAAAAAATCTATGCCGATACCAATTGACCTTTTTAAAACTATGTAAACTGAATGATCTCATTTCCGGAATGGAGGCAACCAAAGGCAAGAGTATAATACGTTTTAAATGGAGAAATTGGCATTAGCCACAAAATAAAACAGAATATGAAAAATCAAGATGGTTTTAACAAATGATAGCCGCTCTAGGAAACATTAGTGAATTTACCTCACATTATATGTTTATTTAATGTACACATTAGTAAACTGATTTTTAGGTTTTACTGGACCTGATTTTTAGGTTTTACTGGAGCTGATCCTCACAGAAATGTTGACGACCACTATAGTTTTTTCATTGTATACTGTATATCCCTCACCACCTTTTTGTAAAGCTATACTTATTACTACAGTTTGGAGGAAGGAAATGTATTATGTAATGAGGGATTAAACATTAACATTTTAAATTTCTAAAACATGTTTTTTGATATATTGAAATGGAAACTAAGAAATCGTCAAATAAACCCATAAATAAGGTGACAAAGTGTATTTCAGACTAGCTTTTTGCCCGTTGAGCCTGCCGTCTGCTGGCTTTTCTTTCTCTGACCGTTTCTAACCCTGATCTACATACTGTATATGTGGTTTCTAAATATTAAACAAACATGAGTTATCTCTATACAAGTCCATACCAATATTCAAAGCCAAGCTTGAGCCGAGCGCATTCTCCAAATTATTATTGCCTTTTTAATTACAAAAGGCTGTGCTGTCAGTTAAATTCAGATGCTGATACCTTATACCTGGGCAGGATGGAAAATGATCTTTATGTGTTGTAAGGAATTTCTTGGTTTTGCCATAATTTCGTCTTCTCCTTCTTGTCAGATATGATGGTGCAGGAGTATGGCAGGTTCGGCTCATTGGATATCTACTTGAAAAAGAATAGAACTAGTGTGAACATTACATGGAAGCTGGAAGTGGCCAAGCAGCTGGCCTGGGCCATGCACTACCTGGTAAGAAGACACATGGATTAGTTTGTTGGTGTGTTGAAGACGTTTGCTTGATTTGATGTTTTTGATGACTTTCAGGAGAACAAGAATATCATTCATGGAAACGTTTGTGCTAAAAATGTACTTTTGATCCGAGAAGAAGATCGGAAAATGGGTAGCCTCCCCTTCATTAAACTCGGAGATCCTGGGATCTGCATCACAGTGCTGCCTAGAGAAGGTGAGGAGACTGGGGTTATAGCCGTGGTTGTGAAATTATCAGGGAAGTCATCAAGCTTCTAATTAGTTTTTTGTTTCAAAGCACATACTACATAAGACAAAAGGGAAGAATAAATACTGTGCACAAAAAGGGTCAAATTAGTGAAAACTGTTCATGGCAGGGATTTTACAGCATTTCATGAAAGGAGGGTACTTATCTAGAACCATGTTATTGTAATGTTTACGATGTACGATTACGATGTATTGTATATGTTAAACTATTGTATATCTTTTTTCAGTTTTGGTGGAACGTATCCCATGGGTGCCACCAGAATGCATTGAAAACCCACAGAATCTCAGTTTGGCCACAGATAAATGGGCTTTTGGGACCACTCTTTGGGAAATTTGCAGTGGTGGAGACAAACCTCTTAACACCCTTGACTGCTCGAAGGTATAGAAGACTATTTTTAAATGATTTGTTGTAAAATGCAAACAAACCTTGAAGCATGTTTGGTTTTGCAGAAAAACCTGTTTTATGAAGACAGACATCAGCTGACTGCACCAAAGTGGACAGAACTGGCCAATCTCATAAACAACTGCATGGACTACGAGCCTTCCCATAGACCTTCCTTCAGAGCAGTTATCCGTGACCTCAACAGCCTGTTTACTCCAGGTAGGAAGACAAAACTAAATGGAAGTGAATCTGTATTATTAGCCATATTGTAATTGTAAATGGTCAATTCTTGCAGACTATGAGCTGCTGGTGGAGAGTGACATGTTGCCTAATAGGACACGTGCTTTTGGGTTTCCATGGACCTCGAAGAGTCAGGAACCAGCCCAGTTTGAAGAAAGGCACCTCATCTTTCTCAAGCAGCTGGGCAAAGTGCGACATTAACAATACAAATAGAATATTTGAAAGGAGATTTTGTAGGCTAAATCTCTGAGCTTTTTAACATATTTCTCAGCTAACACAGTTTTTATTTAAGCATGTTAATTATGTACGGTGAGCTGCTTCAAATATGAGGAAACTAATCCCCATCTCGTTACTGTTTGCCCCATCTGTAGTAATGGAGAGGGTGGGTGTGGCCAGCAGATGGAAAGAGGGCCTTAATGCACCTAATCTGAGCTTTTTCAGCAAAACTCCTTGTACCAGCCTACTATGTTTCAGCATTCATAAAATACAGTATATGACAATAGTAATATCAATCATCTTTTCCTTCGCTTCAGGGAAACTTCGGCAGTGTGGAGATGTGCCGGTACGACCCGTTGCAGGACAGCACTGGAGAGGTGGTGGCAGTCAAGAAACTACAGCACAGCACAGCAGAGCACCTCCGGGACTTCGAGCGGGAGATCGAGATACTTAAATCCCTCCAGCACGAAAACATTGTCCAATACAAAGGGGTCTGTTACAGTGCAGGTACAACATGTTTGAGTAATGGTTTGAATGATTTTATCAAATTGATGAGCATCTTGAGAATTGTCTTTGTGTCATGTTCAGGGAGAAAGAACCTGCGTCTTATTATGGAGTATCTTCCTTATGGCAGCCTGAGAGATTATCTTATCAAAAACAAAGATCACATTGATACCAGCAAACTGCTACACTATGCTTCTCAAATCTGCAAGGTGCCATTGTCTCGTTTATGAAAAAAAGGTTGTGAACGTTCTATATGTTTTTGGTGTTAGTAGAGCTAACTATCCAAATTTGCTCATGTCAAGGGTATGGACTACCTAGGTATAAAGCGATACATCCACAGAGATCTGGCAACCCGGAACATTCTGGTGGAGAGTGAGATGAGAGTGAAGATCGGTGATTTTGGCCTGACTAAAGTACTGCCACAGGACAAAGAGTACTACACGGTCAGAGAGCCTGGGGAAAGTCCCATCTTCTGGTGAGAAAAAGATTCCAAATAATATCAGCCTAAAGAAATTGATTACCTACTTTACATCATATAACATGGTCAGATAATCTGTCATAATTCTATCGGCGACACAACGATATTATGGAATCACATTGGATCAGTGATTCTCCACAGTGTACCCAACATAAAATATTATGATGGCCTCACCCTACAACAAACAGTCTGCCATATTGAATTGAAATTGGGAAGTCGAGTATATTTGACAGTCTCTAACGTGCACATACTTTGCCCGATTAGGCTCAAACCCCGGCCCTGAACACATCTGACCAAAATGATGGCAGTTACCTCTATAGCTCCCCCTATAGAGTGAAAGAAGAATGTAGTTTTAGGGAAAGTTACAAAATTTGGCAAAAAACATCCTTCCCAAACATAAAAAAGTAAAATAGACCCTTCCCATGTTTGTCATGGTTTGGGGACGGGGCCTCTTAATTGCTCGTTAACAATATTAAAATCTTTAGAAATCACACAATGTCTGATCAAGGTGCCCATTGTTGCAGACGTATGGGGCCGTTTACAGATATACATCTTGCTGTCAGGGATGACAGCTTAGGCCTAGTTATTAATTTATTTTAGTGGTATCCCACAATTGGATTTTGCTGTTGAGGCCAGGGGAGGGACTAAAGTAAAATAATAATTATGACGGATTACTTACTTTACATCATAGAACAGTGTCAGATAGTCATTTTTATTTTTTTAAACCATTTTACCTCCAGGCAGCAGCTTTAACATAATATTAAAATGGTGCATACTGTAAATGTCTTCCTAGGTATGCTCCAGAGTCACTGACAGAAAGCAAGTTTTCGGTGGCTTCAGATGTGTGGAGTTTTGGTGTGGTCCTATATGAGCTCTTCACCTACAGTGACAAAAACTGCAGCCCACCAGCGGTATACAATGACAAGTGTGTGCTATTTTCATTTGATTTACCATGAAACTGATGCCATGTTTGTGATACAGATTTTTATGGACAAAATGGGAAAGGAGAAACAGGGCCAGATGATTGTGTACCATTTGATGGATCTACTGAAGCAAGGGTACAGGTTGCCCGCTCCAGATAGCTGCCCCAAAGAGGTCTGCAGCTATTGCATTTTCAGTTAACCATAACATTTTTTGTAATAATAATCCATGACAATTTTGACAACATTTTTACATGTACTTTGACAGATTCACAAGATGATGACCGAGTGCTGGAACAGTGACCCTAAATTACGCCCTACATTTAAGACATTAATGCACAGTGTGGAAACTTTACAAGACTGCAACAATGGATGAGACCCTTTGACCTTTAGGTGTGGAGTTTGTTCACACTTTTTCAAACAGGACGGTGAATGTCACTGGACGGCCAAATCAAGCAGCCAACGAGAGGGGTGGAACAATCTTTATCCTTTTTCCTAGCTTTAGTTGACCTACCAGCTCTATGAAAAACTACACTACATTCACGATATTGACAAACAATGGGATATTCTATTCATAAACAACTGTTTGTTTATTGTAGTAAAAATGGAGGTTGTTAAAGCCTCAAAACGTATAGTAAGTCAACGAGAAACAGCATTATACATGTTTTTTTGAGACATCTCTGGGGTTTATATTACAGCGGTAGTCTTTGTTATTCAACAACATTTTAAGAGTTAATTTCACTGGTTAATACTGATCCTATGTGTACGTGAGACTCTGCACTTGACCACCCCTTCCTCCTTCCAATAGGGCTTTGGTCCGGACAAAACCATACTTCCTCCACTCTCTGCATTGTTAAGATGTAGGATGTTTTATATGGGCTGACTGTGGCAGAAAGTGAAAAAGACTTAACCTGCTGGTATCAGGGGATGTGACGATAGGTCTGTTTACATTACATTCTGAATATGTCTAGATAGAATAGACCGTTTGTAAAAGAGAGTGCATACTTTTAAAACATATTTCTACTGATTGTGTTTGAAGATCAAACTCACATGGTCATGCCTAAACCTGGTCTATTTATGTTTTTAAACAGATGGTTTCTAGGAATTGGGTTGTAAACAGGTGCATTGATTTAGGTCTAAAATATAAATCTCTTGTGACACATACTGTGAATTGTGTTAGCAGCTATTTCATGAATGCAGAGAATTTCCATTCAACAAATAATCTTCAGTTGACAAAAAAGTGATAAAGGGAACAGTAACGTATTGCAAGCATCAACCCAGTAATCAGTATTTTATAAATGATCTATGACGTTACAGTATTGCGCTCTAAATCTGAAATTTAAAAAATAAATACATGTAAATACTTGTACATATTAACATTGCATAATTGTTCTTTTGGAAATAAAATACTCTTTATCCATGCTCATGTGGAAATTATTTTGGTGTGAAAAATGGACTCAGGAATCCCCTCTTCTCATGTCCTTGTGGTGGTGACAGAACATCACCTGGCAGGTGTAATGTTGTGAACAGAAGCAGCATGAAGCAGCTAAAAAGTGTGATATTCACCTGTGCCAGTCACAGAATCTGCAGGAGAGAACACAAATGCTTTTATTTCTCAAAATTCTTTATTTACCTTTTGCATGACAAATATGATTCTACATTTACACAAGATTTTTTAACAATATATGAATACAGATCAAGATAATCAAAAGAATTGGAGGGATGGCTTTTATTATATTTTATTACGGTTAAATGAGCACAAAAAAAGATGCTAAAATCAGTTTAAGAGGTGAACGGCCTCTCTCCGATCCGTAGTCCGATAAAAGCTGATAACCAAGTGCATTTGAATAAAAACCCAAAAAGCATCATCACCCACATCACCCAATATACCACGGTCACTCAAGTCTCCACCCACTTCAACACAAACGTCCAATATCATTTTTGGTGCATCCTTGGCTACAACACATGCCTGCCACACCCAGAGAAAAGTTCCTCTTCTTTCTGTTGGATACGGGCCAGTTATCAACAAGGGGACTTACAACCTGTCCACTGAAAAGTGTATGCTGTTGGGGAGGGTCCAAGGTGTTTGGCTCATTAATGAACTGCTGCTCGTGATGAGGCTGCCTCTCCCCTAAACCGCTGTAAATGGCCAAAAGATCAGCCAGCGAGTGGGACGGGCTGCTTTGGAGAACATAGTGATTGTCCGTAAGCTCGGCAACATGAGGCAAGGTGATCTGGTTATCCTCCTCTGTGATATCACTATGGGATGCCCACTGGGGAGGTTCTGTGATAAATTTACAGAAATTGACAGGGATTTCTTTAAAATTCATTATGGTCAATTTAGATTAGTCGGCAAAAGTTCTTAGTAAAAATTTCAGTAAAAGTTTAACTCACCTAAATCTTCATCTGCTGTGCGTCTCCAGCGGGAGCCTCCGCAGGTGAAAATGACCGCTCTGATGAACTCTCGGCCACACAGTTTGACCCCGTAGTCCCTCGGCAGCAGCAGGCGGCTCATGAGGTCTGCCTGGACACCGCTGCATAGACTACCCACACACACCATGGCCACAGCGAGATTCAACCTCCACAGCATCTTCAGCTTCCTCTACACAGGGGGATCGTTTATGCTGCTCCTCAGATTCAAAATTAAGCTTCTTTCTTGGAACTCACTGCAGCCTTGTGTGTGGAGCTCAGGTCTGGGGCGTTCTGTTTTTTGCTCTTTGTGAGTGCCCAGCTTATATAGACCCCAGTCTCCAGCTCATTGGTAAACTCTAACCTACAAGTCCACTCTCTCCTCCTCCTCCTCCTCCTCCTCACCCCCCCGGTATTTACGTCATGTAGATTGATGGTCGTGACGTAGATCAAGTTCTTCCTTTGTCGTAGTTTTTCATGTGAAATCGGAGTGAACACACATTAGTCAAACACCTTCTCATCTCAGCTGGTAGACACAGAACTGTGACGAGGACGTTGTGACTAACCAAAATTAAATTCAACTTTAAGCCAAAGTTCAATTTTTTTCCCCCTTTTTTTTAATAATTGAATATAATTTCACACACAAAGCACCATCAGCATTAGCACTAATACAATTCAATAAAGTGCACCAGAAACAGATCACCAAGGTACAATCAGAGATCCATTAAGATAATTTTAAATAATACTTTTTTTACTCTGTACAGAGAATATATAAAATATTACTCAAATGCTTTGATCGCAAGTATGTGTTTTCATAACAGGAATAGCAGTTGGCACAGTATATCACTGTTTACTGTGAGCATTACCATTTTCTTGTAAAGACATTCATAAAGCTAAATTGAAGCCAATATAATTCTGAAGTAATATTTTTGGTAAATAGCTGAAGACTTGTTGGATTGGCTACTTGACATGATAAGGGTCAGTGGTATTGTTACTGTTGGACAATTGCTCCTAGTGCTTTTCTCAAGTTCTACAATTAGTGCAAGTATGTATTTAGTCAAATTCAAAGACAAATAGTTGCATCATTTTTCCAAGAAGGAGGTCAATGTGTTTTTGGCGCGACGAGCCTTCTCTATGCTCTCGAAGGTTGGAGTCCCAAGGGGTAAATCCAACCGATCACTCTCAGATGTGATGATACTTTCAGCCTCCTCTTCAAGTGCACCAGAAAGACAAGCCGATATACAATATGAGTTAGTTTTTTATATGTATTCACAGTTACAGTGTCAATTCAAAAGTTGTACAAGTTTCTTAAAATGGAGTTTGGACTAGAGCACTGTAAAAGTTGGAAAAAGCCTTACCTTTCATTCGATGAATAAATGTACCATAGGCCATGTCCATCTGGAAAGCGAAGATGAACCCAAGAGGGACGATCGGACCTAGTAGGCCTGGTTTTCTTTTCTTTATTGCACTGTGGATTAAATTAAATATGCTTACATTCATGAACTCATCTGACCTGATCTGACAAAACTCTATCCCAGGGCAGTAGCTATAATGTTGCAGCAACTTTCAGCAAGTTCAGCAGCTACACTTGATGTGACGATTGTGTCTAACACTTTTTGTGAAATGTCAAACAGAGCTTCACTCTGGATGGATGGATATGAAATGGATCCTATTTATTGGTGAAGCTGTGAAGCGCCAGTTCAGTCATGTGTCTCAGCCTGTCTTCAGGTTTCTATGAGTTAAGTTAGTTAGTTATACTTTATTAATCCCCGTAGGGAAGTTCATTCTCTGCATTTGACCCATCCCTCAATGCCACTGGAGCAATCTGTCTGGAGCAGTGGGCGGTCGCCGTACAGCGCCCGGGGACCGATCTCCAGATGTTATCTCCAGGAGTTACCTATTTTCTTAGGCCAGACACTGTATACTAACCATGCTGAATGCGGAACTGTATACTAACCATTCTGAATGCTGAACTGTATACCGACCATTCTGAATGCTGAACTGTATACTGACCATTCTGAATGCTGAACTGTATACTGACCATTCTGAATGCTGAACTGTATACTAACCATGCTGAATGCTGAACTGTATACTAACCATTCTGAATGCTGAATTGTATACTAACCATTCTGAATGCTGAACTGTATACT
>JAVQKC010100991.1:0-18107 GCA_036025475.1 Philypnodon macrostomus | reverse complement strand
ATCTCTCTCACAGTGGACATGCACCTACGATGAAAATTTCAGACCCCTTCATGACTTCTAAGTGGGAGAAATAGCAAAATAGCAAGGTGTTCAAATACTTGTTTTCTTCACTGTAATTGTGTTCACTTTATTTGACATTAACATTGACTAGTAAGCATTATGATATACCAACCGTGTGACAAGATGAGAAGTACCACTATGAAAGTGAGTGAATAATAGCCTGTTTAGTATGGTTAGGGCTATTACAGGTTCTTTTGTCCCAAAAGCACTATTTCTTGAACTAAGCTATTGACAGGAAAGATTATGCAAGATGCTGAAAATGCTAAATTTGACATAAAACACACAAGTTACTAGCACACCTTGAGATTTCTCCATTTTTGAAGCCCAAAAGTGTATTGATTCACTATCATATTACATTGTTACACAATAAAAAATATGAGTATTTTTTTTACAATTGTACTGACTTTTGAGCACTTTCTGACTTCTGAAACCTGAATGGAAGTCTGATGTGAAAGTTACTGCTTTAACACCTCATTTTGCTTTCTGAAAACCTACTTCACATAAGAGGTCCATTTAGACTGTTTCGAGTAATGCAAGCCTGGGAAAAGCCTAATAATGCACTAATTCAGCCTAGTCTGAAAAGCTTTGGTTGAGGGAGGAATGGGACAGAGGAAGGGTGGAGAAGACATGCTGTCCAACCTGGAAATGCCTTCAAATCGCTGGGGGAGAAATGACAAAAAGTAAACACTATACCAGTGTTTGTGTGGAAGCAAATTGTCTAAACTACTAGCATTAATTATCCATATTCAGTCATTTCCCAAAAGACTATGGAGATACTACATGCAACATTATAAATTATTGGCGTAAAAACATAACTGGAGACAGTAGTGGAACCAATTAGAAGATGCAACTTACTGTCACCTTACTGTCACATAAAACACTAGTATAGTGGTGTATTGTGGCTTGAATTGTACAGAAATTGTGATCTAATTGGCCATTACTATAACGCATTTAGATATGTTCAAAATAAATCTGCTGAAACTGAGCATCAGAATGGAGAACATTTTGGTGACCCTGAGTGTGGCAGAGAATTTTGGATACATTTTCAATTCAAATCAATTAAATTGTATTTGTATAGCCCTATATTGCAAAAAATTGCTTCAGAGGGCTTCACAGAAAGAGATATATGTAAACAATAAACAAGGTCATTGCAAACAATAAACAAAATTAATAGATAATCAATAAACACACAAACAAAGGGACTGTCCCAGGACATCCCCTGTCCTTAGACCCTCCATCGCGGTCAGGAAAAACTCCAAAAAACCCATCAATGGAAAAGTTAAACCTTAGGGAGAACCACATGATAGAGGGATCCACTCCCAGGACGGACAGGCTATAGATGTGTCCAGGACTGATGGATGAGGTTCTTGTGCAAAGAGAGTTTAATGTGTATGTACGGATGAGGCAGGTTTAGGGGGACATCCAGGTGAGAGATGGTCTACTGATTTTAACACACAACCATGCATTTTCTGGTAGGTGAGCTTTGTTTTTAATTCAACAATGTTCAGTCCTGGTTTAGACTTTTTTGCTCAGTTTAAGTTCTGGTTCTTGTTTAGACCTGGTTATACCCAATACTTTTATCTTTGGCTCCCCCTGGGTTAGTACTGGTTTAGAACTGGGTTTGTCCTGGGTTCGTCCTGGTTTAGGCTTATTTTAGTCCAATAAAATGGTACTTGAAAAGCCAAATATTTTCTGATGTGCTACTGAAAATTACCAGTTTAAGAACCTTTGAACTATATGATCAGTGTCAGCCTGACCTTACTCACACTGTCATAATACATGTATTGACTTAGACCTCTGCACACACCAGGCGTCCCAGCTGCTTGTCCCGGCCCTGACCGTCCTCCCCCTCCCCATCTCAACCCCCCCACCCACCTCACTCCCCTGTGCTTTCTCACTGCGGACAGACATCTTTGACATTTTAAAGGACCTGTCATCCCCTCACAGCATCCAGACTACACAATACCGCTCCTGTATATGCTCTATACTCCGGGGACCAACAATGTAGGGCGGCTGTCTTTCTTTCCTTTATTTTTCCCTTTGTTTTAAACTGTTTGCCATTCTCTTGTCTCTTTGAAGCGGCTCTCTGCATGTTTCATCATCTCAACAAAAGATCACCTGCCCGGCTGTGTGTGCGTCATGCGGTGGGCGCCCTCAGGGGAAGCCTGTAGCCTGGTGTGGAAGTTCCTAACTGTGTGTGTAAGTGTCTATTGGAAATTTAGATGCTGGGGTTTATGTCTACTTCATGATTTGATAACTGGAGGATGAGGTGTTCTAAGTTAATCTAAATAACTTTCACATGTATACCGGTACTTTTGTAAGGTAATTTGAAAAACAAACCAGGTTTTAGGGACATTTGAAAGTCATTTTGGAATTAAAATTTAAAATGTGTGCATAAGCGGCTGAAGTGAGCAGCTATGGGCCTTTAGTAGGTTACACCATGGGCAAGGAAATGGAGACATACATTTATTCACTGAGGGCATTTGTCTCCTAACACATAACACAGATGTCTTTGGACAAGCTGGAGAGAACCCATGATAACACAAAAAGAACCTGTAGACAGACATTTGTAAATCAATTTTTATTATGTGAAATAGTAACACATAGTTAATAGTTAAGTTGCTGTTATTATTATTATTATTATTATTATTATTGTTATTAGGTTTTTATTATACGGTAAACTAGTCACTGTATTAGGCTCCTGAACATGACGTCTCACAATCCCACAATGAACCAGGCAGAGCCGACTGGCAGGGTACAAAGTCCGCGGCCCATTGCGAAATTATCTCCCATCTGTCGGTGTCCGGTTTAACAGAAAGAAACACAAAGCAGTTAAGCTATTATCTAGCGACCATACGTAATAAGAGCAAAGCTAATAAGCTAATAGTGCGCTAACCGTATAATCAGACTCACAGATTCATCCTCATGTACATTAGATAACTTTATATTGCTGTGAAAAATGATAATATTACTGCATTTAAGTAAGTCAACACACACGTGGCTCATCTGCATAGACAACTGATATTAGCATGTCTTCCACGGACTGTCTTCGGGCTAAACAGGCTAAGTGTCTTGCTCCTGTTGCACAGTAATGGAAAGAAATATTGATATGATTGATTTGAGTGAAATATAGTCACTATAAATGTACTGTATAAAGAAGGAGATTGAAAGTGCTTTTCAGGGTCAGACACCTTAGCTACAACTACACTGCCACCGCACTGTTTACATTTTCCCCTGCCAACATGGTAGACAGAGCGCTCTGGGTCATGTGGGGTCCAGAGCCTAATTACTATGTCATTAAAGTTAGCTGGCCCTAATTTTGTGTGCGGTTATTTTCATAAAGCATTTTTGTGAATTATTTCAACATAATATTCTCCAAACGGTGCACCATAGAAAGCAGACATTGTCCAAACCGTGAGATCTGCCTTTCTTCAGAATTTTAACAAGGCCTTTGGAAGGAGCTGGATTTTCGGTGACCTGGCTAATACGCTCTGTCAGAAGTGTTTTGCGCTTGATGCTAGCCTTGTCTGCGCGGCCGCTAAAAGTTGACTCACTGTAAACTGCCTGCTGGCTACACCGTTCTGCAACCACTAACCTTCATGGCCCTAATGCTATATTTAGAAATCTGTCAGGCCTGATATAGACCACCTTTTTTAAATCTAAACGCCTTCATTTTTTCTCAGTGGCATTCAAACGTGTGTTATCTGTGAGCTCATTATGCCACTGTCACATTATCCCAAATGCCAAGTATCGAAATGGAAGCAAGCAGGGACATTATTATGATTAGGGGGAAATGGGTGCTGGAAGGGTTGATTAGAAAAAGTCAGTGGGCATTTTGGTCCATCTAATTACACACAGTCAAGGTTTCAGTTTCATTCTGCCAGCAAGCTGCAATTCTACTCATTGTATGCTAACGCTGATGAGGAAAATAGAAGAAAGCTCTTAATTATCAACTGAAAAATATTAAAATGTGAGAATGATAGAATGTTTTTTCTTGCAAGTGGTAATGGATAATATTGAACTCAGTAACAGATTGATTAATAGATTGATGTTTCCAAAGACAAAATAGGTCACTTCTTTTATAATATTTTGAAAAATGACAACCACAACACTATACTGACATTTCACTTTTTTAAACCCATTTGGTTGTCTCTGTTCTTTAAAAAATAATGTAACCTTGATGATTTGCAAGTGGCAGGAACCTATCCCAGCTGCTTTGGGCCTGAGGCGTGTTACTGCTTGGACAATTCAATAAACTGACAGTTAAAGAAACACACTTACAGACGACCATTCACTTTCACATTCATTCATTCACTGTGGGACATTTACATTCTCTTGTTCCTCTACACATGCATGCCTTTGTTGGATTAGACATGCTTTTATTACAATACAAATCTATAACAATAATATGCCTGATGTGTATTCTTACAATGGATTCTTAGCTATCACTGCCAGTAACCAATCATACTGACATAATTTAGCCTCTCCAGCTTTCACTCAAAGACCGTAATCATTAAAAGCCAAGCTGCTCCTCTATCGCCAAATCAATATCATCTGTATGCGCCAACGTTGGCCTGTGAGTCAGCCGGCTAGCTGGAGCCACGCACATTACTCCGAGACATTTTAGTACGGGGACGCCTTACATACGGCCATAACTCAACTTTATGGAGATGTGCTTGTGTCACTCCATGATTTCTCCAGGACGCCGACATGAGAGCGGTGATTGGAGTTTTATGATGCGGGTTCGACCCCTCGGGCTTGATTGTCTGCGGTGTCAATGGTCAACGACATGTCTTTGTGAGCGGTCAAAGTGGCCATCAAAGAGGTTTTGTGGTGACCCGTGGAGTATTGCACGTACATCTGGCAAGGCACACGGCACAAACAAGAGGCGTATGAGTACTTTACTATGGTCGTTTCATTGGGATTATCGGTAATAAAGTGGATATGGGTCAGAAGCGATTTTGGATTTTGTCTAGAAAAAGTTCAATATTGGGACAAAGATTATTAAAATATTTAGTATATTTGGTATTTATATTTTTCAAGGATTCCGTACTGCGAGTTAAAATATGTTAAATATGTTAAATTCAACAACAATTGTGAAATGGGATTTTGAAGTTGGTATAGCAACCATTTGCTATACAACCAGCAAAACTCATTTGACAGAGATTTCTACTGAGTGGAAACTACGGATTCGACTTAATAGAAATCTTGTTGAACTGTAACCATTGATACAAAATGTAGAGGGTTTTATTGTTTTGCTTTGTTTCTCTCACCGACTGTATTCAATTGAATCCAGAGACAGTTTATTGCCCGACCGTTGGCACTGCCCCCTATAAATCTAACTCAAATCCACAGAGAGAGTAATTGTTTGTATAGAATAGACAAAGGGTTAATCCTAGTTGCTGTCTGTTTTAGCAGAATAATGCACAAACCTAAAGATGAATGATATTGTAAAATATAATATAAATTTATTAAGCCAAGATCACGATTTTGATTTTATAACAAATTCATCTTACGTTGTATTTTTTGTCTGATACAGAAGACTACTGCTATTAGTGAATTCAATGTATATCCAATCATGTTTTTTCCCCTTTTTTATTAATATGAAGACTGGCATTGTTACAGTGAAAATTACATTGAGCAGAGCATTAATTAATGAACTTTCACAATTCAACAAACTTCCCAGATTAGCAGATAAACCAAAAGTCAAGTCCTTTCAGGAAATTGTCTGAGAATTATATCCTTTTTTCTAAAATATTTTACTCATGTATTTTAAAATCACTTTCACTATATTTTGCAATTAAACAACATTTAGGTAAGAAATAAAATATACTACAATACAGTACATTAAACTGTGGACTACTTTTGTGTCCAACCCACAAGTTGAGAAACACATCTGTTCAGTATCACTCTGGCAGCCAATTGATCAACACCCATTTTGAACTGCACTTCACATCTAGCGTTGTATTGAGACTGAATGTACAAGCTTTTGGAAGATAGTGTTCATCAAAGTCTTCCATATCACCATAATAACTATTATCGCCAACAAACTAATGTTTACGCTTATTACCATTTACATAATTGATATATATTTTACTTGACAGCTTGGGTGGCCATCATCTGGTGACACCCTCCTGGAAACTGCATTGTGTAAACATCTAAAAAAACAAGCTAATTATTTCCTTGTGCATAATTATACACATCCATACAAAGGGAAGCCACAATAAGACAGTTCTCAAAGATTTACAAGCTGCTCGCAATAAACCATATGTGTATCTCTTACCTGCCCGTCATTAAATCAACAACTAATTACCATTCTACCCTCGCTAGCACAAAGTTTCTGGCTACACAAGCGCTTTTTATTTCTCATTAGCGCAACATTGAACCAAGCTGACACCTCTGCTGAGCTGTACTGCCTGCAATCCAATGTTGTGTAGTCACCGTAGCGTGGCTGACCTGGATATTTCGGAAGTATTTTGTTGGTCGGATCTCGACGGTGGGTGGGATAATGTATGCAAAGCTCGGAGGCAGAATTTTTGAAAAGCCAATAAGACGGAATCAAAACGAGGGCGCTGTTAATTAATCATCGTGCTATTTCGACGGGCCTCCCTTCGTGACTCTCCCGGGGGCTTGTGTGTGTAGGGTGGTAGAAGACAGAAGGCTGTGCAGGTTGCAGCTGGGGGATATTAGCATAAAGTCGTGTGAGCCAGCAGTCTGCTTAGCTCTGACTGGGAAAAATGAATATAACATACTTGACTTTTTCGCTGCCCACCATCAGAGAGTGTAGATGCTCCAAGACATACTAACATAATTAGGGCATAAATTCTCCAGTAGTAACTTTTGGTGCGCAAATATTTTTGTTTTCCAGCCTTGAATATATCTCCAACTATTTCAAAGGCGAGACACATTCAAAAACTGGGATTTTGGTCTCTTGGGAAGACTAAAGATTGTAATTGTGGAGATGATGAAAACGCTAGGCGTGTTTATTTCAAGCTCCCTGGAAGTTGCACTTATATTTTAGATTTATTTGCAGAATTACCAACCATAAACCATAAAGTTGAGCTACTACTACTATATGTAACAATGATTTAATCTACCCTAAGCTAGAGTTGCGAATTTAACATCTTCTACCATTTTAGTTCTACCATTTTCTCTACAGTTCAGTTGCGCAAAAGGGATAAGTACTTAGATTTAGGGTTACAGATTCATTCAAACAAAATAAAAGTATATTTCAAAACATCGGGCAACAGAATTACCCAACAAAAAGCGGGTTCCAACTACAGTGTGCAAGTCAACTGACCTATTCATTGTAACATGATTAAATGACTGCCACATTTATTTGTACACTACATTAACGTAAATCAATGAAGCGCTTGAAAAAAATCAATCTGAAATCCCACACACATTGAAATATGATTCAAAGCAATGCACAACAGCATGTGAAACCATTTACTTTATTACAACTAACAAAAGCTGCTGACCAAGACTTTAAGTGGCCCTTTTTCTACCAATCCCTTGGGCAGATTTTGAATAGAATTTGTTTTGGATGCATGCCACGCAACAGAAAGCGCTGGTGGACTTTTAGCTGACCTGCACATCAAAGTAGACATAAAGGGCCCAAATGCAATCTTTTCAAAGCAATATAAGCAGGGAAGAAGCCATTGAATTTTTAACAAAGCTTAGAGTACAAACATATGATGGACATTTTAAGCAAATTCCACAACGACAGAAGAGCACTGGGAACTAGAGTGTGTGGAGGAAAAGGGTCAGAATAGGATGGAAAAATGCAATCATGCAACCTTGGGGCTTTCTACTCGTCATGTGGTCCCCCCTGCGTCTCCTCAAAGAGCCATTAGTCACAATCCAGCTCCTGTTAATGTAATTACATAAAAGATATATGGAGTCCACATAATCGCCGGTGGTACAAGTACAGACCCCTGGGTAACACCTCTGGCGCGATAACTAAAAAATTGGGCGACAGAAAAACCCGCTTACTCTTTTTGATGTTTTCCAGACAGGCATAAATTCATTGCCAATCCCACATCCAGCAACTTAAGTGATATTTTTAGTGCTCAAAAGATAACTAATACCTACTAATATCAAAACATCCTGGGGTAAGTGTGGGTTTGAGTGGGGAGTGGAAGCTTGTCGGAGAATGACCTACATTAGGGGTGGGCGAAATGGCGTTAAAAATCTAATCGTGACATGAAGTTATGAGAATCGGCTTAATCTGATCGTTGAATCGGGATACAGTGCTTCATTTATGCTCTGTCATTTTTACTGTAACAATGCCAGTGATTCATATTACCATGAAATATTGTATTAAGCATTGTGATGAACACTGGGTGGATTGGATGTACATTGAATTTATAGTTTAAAAGGTTTTCTGAAGACACTGATGGCAGTAGTTCAGGCCAAAAATACTAAAATTGTGCAAAAATCAAAATTGTGACGTTAAACTTAATAAAATTGTGATATTATATTTTTACCATATCACCCTAACCTACATATGGAACGTAGTGAGATGACCTACACCAAGGCAGCAAGATGCACCATACACCAGGGCAAGATGACGAGGCATGGGTGTTGGATGGTAGCACAAGGAAGCAAGAAAAGACTGAAGAGAATCAGATCCAAAGTCATGGTTTTGAGATCTTGTTTTTGAAGCTTTGGTACATATTATACAAAGCAGTTATCATCTGGGCAAAATACTCACATTAGAATGGTTTTACTACACATTTGGTACAGTAGGTCAAGTGGTAATTAGAAACTTGTTACAAACTGTGTCAACTGGTCGATATGAATTTAAAAATAGGTCATGGAAAGAAAAAGCAATTTTCTCAATAAAACACATAAAGACATGTATATCCAAACTTGACAAAGCACATCTGATGCATTTTAGTTTAAGTAGGAAGTATTATAAAGCTATATAAAGTTCATTAAGACTGACAGCTTGATACATTTGGCCAAAAACTCTGTATGCTGTTCTATATGACTCACCAGTTCAAAGAAGTGTGTCATGAAATAATTTAGCTATATTACAATGACAAGAAAACATTGTGAAACTACACTGTTTAGCAAATCGCCACATTTCAACAGAATCAAATCAATGCACATGACTTCACTGTTCACCTAAATACAACCATGTAATACTCTAACTTCCACCTGCATTGTGATTAATTACCTCCCCCAGCCCAGACCTCTGACCCAAGGCAATTCCTGTCTCCTGTCTGGGGCACTCTCACTCATTTTTTTGGGCAGACTGGAAGGCAGGATGTTAGCCTGATTATGAGACCCACTTCCAGCCCCCCCTGCCCTACATACATCTGCTCCCGACCCACCGAAGCAAACCCACTCACCGATAGCAGCTCCAAAATGGGACCCCTACCACCGTCCGAAACCGCATCCCCGAAATGGCTCATCTTTGCTCCCGTTTCGCAGTTTGAATGTCTTCCGCTTGGTTCCACAGTAGTGCCCTAGTCAAGCCTCAGCTGTTGACTGCCACTGGCTTGCATACGTGCATGTGCTGCGAGCTGGGGTGATGATGCGGCAGCCAGACGAGCATCCTTGGCAAAAGCATACAAAGAGAAGAAGTGCCTAGTCTGAATTCTGCTCAGTCAAGGCCACATCAGCGCTGGTCAATATTTAAACAGCAGAGTCGGCTTGGATTAAATCACCTGGGTGCGGCGGTCTGCTGGACAGGCCCATGGCTATAGGACGTTTCAAAGTGGATATGTGCTGCTGGATATTTTTGCCCCATATTTACTTCAGTATAGATTGTTGTATGGGGTTAAGTAGGATACATGAGACCTAGCGATTCATACATTGGTGACTTTTTTTTAACTGGGGCAATATAGATTCACCAGTTTACCAATACATGGATGTCTTTGCACATGCGTAAACCATACAAAACAATAGCCAGCCAACCTGCAACCTTCTTGCAGTGACGCTACCCAGTTTGCCACAACTCACATCTACTTTCAATGCTATGGAATTTTAGCAAGTTAGAAAAAAATATGCTAATGGTTATAGACATGCATAGATTGACAAACAACATCCAACAGCTAATGCTTGACTAGCGCTGCACAATATATCACAATACCAATTACCTATTTACCACAAAAGCATAGCAAACTAGTGGCAAAACAGTCAGGCATAAGACAGGCCTGTTTGGCAGCACAATTGTTTATTTTATTAGAGGCAATGGTATGTGGATTCAAACAAAAAATATGCGATATAAGCAACATGAGACACAGGTTTGCTGAAACTGAAACTCTGTGACTAGTGCATGAATAGGCCACAAAATTGGAAAAATACGGGACAAATTATCGTAAATTTATTCCAGAAAGTTTCTCAACAGAGTCCCTGTGTTTGTGTACAAAGCAGTTAGTATTTGCCTATAAAGTCATAAAACATAAAAAATGACAGCCTGCTGGCTCAGATTACTTTTTCCCTACTTTTTGCCTGAGTCCAAATCTCACACGCACTCACCATGTCGCTCCTCAATACAGGCTTTAGTACAGACGCCACTCAGGAAGATCCAAAGACAAACTTGGCAGGAGCCAGAGTGTAAAATAGTGTGTGCTTTTGGAAGTGACTGGCAGAAAGACAGAAAAGTCGCACAGGGCAATACAAGAAGCCCTTGACGTTGCCTGAAGTAGTTTTCCCTGTCGCCGTGGGAGTTAGGAGCCGCATTTTAACATCGACTATGATCCATGGATTGTTAGGTTTGGCACTGGAAGAAAAGGTAGTGACACAACCCATTTGCACCAAGCTATGTCAGGTAGAAGGAAAGCTGGCAGGTTGATTGGCAATACAAAAAAACAAGTAAAGTAGTTGTCAGGTAATGACAAATTTGAATGCTCTCATTTTGTCCAGAATGTCATTTTAATGCATAAGTAGGACCAAAGCAATCATACTTTGGTAGAAGTGGACAGTAAATTGTTTGGAATGACTATGTTCAGCTAAATGAGAAAGCATAAACGTTAGCACAGTTTTTTTTTGAAAGAATGGACTCTTGTTGTGATAGCATATTCCTGGCTGAAGACACATAATGGGTTTGGTTTGGTTCAGCCAATTCTAAATACATTTTGCATTATTTATTGGGGCTGCACAAAATATTGAAAAGTGCGAAGCTATAGCAATGTTGACAGCTGAAATAAGAAAATAACAACAAAACACTAGTTGGCCACTTGGGTAGCCACCCGTTTATCACTATATTATAAGTAAGTCTGTAAAATGTATGGGCCATAAATCATACATTTGTTTGTAATTGGGTGTGTTTGCAATAACTTAAAATAGCATAATTGTTTTGAGATTGATATCTCTAGTCATATTTTACCATTTCGTAAACGTGTCACGTCTAATTGTAGCAAGTTCCTGGCAAATGTAGTTCACACAATTTCTTTGGAAGCCTTGCACCTGACTCTCCCAAATACTTAAGCAAAACATTCTCACCTGTTTTTTTATCTATCACTCTCTGTCATATGTGCTCAAAGTGTTTTGCAAGTAAAGGTGAGAAAAGAATTTGAGAGATGCTACCACCTTATCTTCAGATTTGAGGTTTTTAAAATGTCAAAACATAGTCATAAATCTATCGAGTCCAGAACTATGAGAAAGCTGTAACAAAATAATTTTTACTGCCAAAAGATATTATCTATGTAGCATAATTGTACTTGGGCTACAGTTCTACTCAAGTATGCTGGCTATGTTTTTATTATAAACAAATGAATCATACATCCTTACAATTCATAGGCCTATTGTATTTTGGCCTAACCTTGAAGATGCAAGACATTTTGTAAACATAGATTTATGGGTGTAGTGAAAGAGGATGTAGAGTTAGTTGGTGTGAGAAAATATGATGAAGAGGATAGAGTTAGAAGTGGAAAGTAAAAAGATACTATTTCTGTTGTGGCTGTAGTAACAAATAAATGCTAATGTGGTCAGTTTAATAGACTTTCATAGAGAAGCACAAGTCCTACTATCAATCCTAATATTGCTAATTAATGAGTCATAGCATAGGCTTTAGCAACCTTAGCTAATGTTCACTACCCACTCACTGACAGAAAAAACACATGTATAGTCACTGCCTCAGAATGATCTTGTGCTAAGTATTACATTTTGGTGGCTAATGTTCTTTCTTATTATTAACAAATAGAAAACAACTATAGCCAATGTTCTATACCCAATCACTGACACCAAACATAGGTCCACTGTCAGAATCTGTCCATAAAGATGTATTGTGGTCTGCCTAACTTATGACATCACAATAAAATCCATCAAATTTACGACAAGCTAAAAAACTATTTAAAAAAAACTATTGATCAACAATAACCAACACATTACTAGACTATTGGTTAAACTTACCCCTGATAGCAAGTCTTCTGTAAGTGACAGTTTAATTTGACGGAAAAGTGACTCCTGTTGACCTTATATGCTCACCATTTTTCTTCTTCCATCATTTTGAGTGATGGGAGCCAAGCGTGGGTGCTTCTGCTTGTGCACTGATAACAAACTCATCATTCTGCAGACGCCCAGGCAAGCCTCACTTTGGAATTTATGACATCATTCCGGGAGCTCCTCGTCTGTAAATTTTGCAAAGCGTGCCAGGACGCTGCAGGTGACAAAGCAAACACCCTAAACACATTCCAACACTGACTAATAGTTTTCCGTGGAGGCAGGTTCAACCAAGTCATAAAATCTTTATTAGCATTTCTTTATGTGTTGTGGTCAACTGCAATTGTGATTGTGATTCAAATCTGCTAGACTCAAATAACATGCTGTCACTGGAATAAGCATCTATGTCTAAATAATAAAGATGGAAGTATCAATAATGCATCCTATTACAGTTTTAGTATGCGCCATTTATCAGTAAGAAGGTTCTATGACATTAAGTACTCCATAATGATTGTGGTTAGACAATTGAGTCTGGACTTGAATGACAGGCTGGCTTTGTTTTGCATGTAAGGTAAGAAAGATGATTCATTTGACAGGTTATTGGTCAATTAATACCTAAGCTAAGTAATGGGTTGTGTATGCCACTTTATGCTTTAAACATTATATTGAGAGTCTGGTTAGAGGTTACATATGCATACTCTGCTATCAAAATCAAGACATGTCAGCCATATTTGTAGTTTTGTGTTCAGATTCAAGCTATAAATTCATTCTTTATCCAGTTGTGGGTTGTGGATGGCTATATCTCAATCGCCTTAGGCTTTAGGCTACCTGTTTGACATCAGCTGACAGATAATAGGCAATTTAAAGTCACATATCTCAAAGGCTTCATTCAATTCAAAAACTTACAGCTTACTGCCTATTTCTGTCTATATTATATTGATTGGAGGCCTTAGTTTGATGAGCCTTCTAAGATTTTTTTTCTGCATATTTCTTGTTGAAAATACCGATGCATTTGACATACTAACTTCTCAGAATGCAGCCACAGTTACCCAAGACCTAAGCCCCTCAATTCATGTGTGAATGGAGGAATGTTGCTGTCCACTTTTAAAACCAGGCTTTGACCTTTTCTCATCTTATAGTTTTAACCCGTAACCTCACAAAACCAAAAGGTGACCAGGTGCGAGGAAGCCATCTGAACACCTGCAATGAACTACCCTGACAAGCCCAACCAGTCCCATTTAGTACTTCTAATTCGAGGTGAGGAAACTGTTTAGCATGCAGAAATGAAAGCTGACTTGTCAACATGTTGATTCCCACAAACATTTACTTCAACCAGGCGCTATCATAACAAACAGAAGAGGCCGAGAGCGGTTCCAAAGATCAAGAGCTGAAGTGCTGTACACAGTGGTTGAAGCTAATGCGGAAAGATGTAAATATTTCCCTGGAAGTCCTTTTAAGATCTTTGTGGCAGTTATGGCAGCCCACCAACCAGCACTAACAACAACAAAGTTAGAGAGACGGAGCAAAGACTGTTCAAAAAATGCACAGACTGATTTGCGTAAAATAGTCCAAAATAATACATTCATTTTGCTGCTGCCTCTTGGCCAGGACACTCTTGCAAAAGAGATTTGCAATCTCAATGAGTTTTTATCCTGGTTAAATAAAGGTTAATAAATAAACTTGAAAAATGTTGCATCCATGTAATTGATTGAAAGTGTCAACAAAAGCAATAGTGTGGAGAATTTTAATTAGAATTGCTGCTATATAAAACATCATGGAACAACCTCTAAAATGTAATGAGGCTTTGTACAGTGGACACATTTTCCTTAAACAAATTAATTTGGCAATTATTGGAATACAACTTCCATTTGGACATTTTATAATTTCAATAAGCCATGGTTTACGGTCCAATCCACTGCCCAAACCTGCCTAGTTTAGTAGTAAATTTAAATGCAAAGAATTGTATAACATAGCCCTAGTTTCAATCCACAATGTCACCATCTATCTCAGGTCAAAGTAAAAAAAAATTGACACGCAATACTTTTTATTTCTGCTTTAAAAACTCAATTTACCACTCTATCCTAACTACAAGGTGAATGTGCCTTCTAACAAACTGCATTAGATTGATTGGGTAGAAGATTTACGGCCATCTCACTTGATGGATGCGACATGTGTCCTTCTAACCCAGGCTAGCATATGAAAGAGCCTTGTCAAGGTTTGGCTATGTGCCCAGTGAGGAGGGTGCATTCACAGGGCAGCCTCTATGTGCTCGAATATAGAGATGGCACGGTCCACCACTGCCCAGCTGCGAGGTGGGCACCCTAATCCGCACGTCCAATCCTTTTAGATCCACTCTGACGGTTCCCAATATGAAACAATAGCAAAGTGTGAATGGGACTCATCTGCATATGTCCCGTGAGATAGTGTCCATGTGGAGGGGTTAACACCAGAGATAAGCTCCACTGATCACCAGCAAGGATGGCTTTCAAATAGGTCACTGATACACATTTAATTAGAGGAAAATGAAGTTCAAAGCAATTGTGTCTGAATTAACTATATTTTATATTAACAGTAATTGCTAGCTACAATTGTGGTATTTATTAATTGGTAATATATTGTAAACCAAAGGCAGGTTATTGTGCTACATATATCCATTGATTTTCTATAAATCACAGAGACATTGGATCCTTAGTACGATTGTAATGGTACAGTATATATAGCCAGAAATCTTCTAGTTGTAAGATGTAAATGCTCCTTTAGGAAAGTCTTTCTACACATGTTTTGAGTTACATTGCTAACAAACAATCCAGCAAGCCAGCTAACCATACTTGTTATCTCTGGTAAAAGAATGCAGAAATGTAGCTAACAATAGATACCCCATGACACCACACAGCCTACAAAATGTTAAATCACATGTGCTATCGGGACTTCCCCAATACTGATGTTTGCAACACACAATAATTTATGCTATACTGAATAAAGTGATTGATTAGACATGATTGATAACCCTTTGATAACCCAGAATGCCTCCTGTCATTTTCCACTCCAGGCAGCCACTTTTACAGTCTAATGTGTGTCCTTCAGAAGTAAGATGCTGCTGATGCCCTGATGACGAGCCCATAGGAGATGACCAGACTGCAATATATAGACTGTCATAGCTACTTATAACTGTATAATTGACCAATCTGACACAGAGGACACTAAACCAGATATGGAAACAGCTTATATAGTTGTGTTTTGTCCATAGAGTCACATCTATGTTACGTTCCTTACATTACACTTGAAATGACTGCATTTTGAGCAATGGCAGGAAATATATTAACGAATGTAAATACTTTGGAGTAAACTATAAATATGGAAAGTGTTTTGAACAGAGACCAACTAACCAAAAATACAGAACCAATGATTACATAAAGTGGACTCTGCAAACAAATGTAAGATTGAAAGATGGAATGTGACGCCAATTAATGACTTAAAGGCATACCTCTTTAAAATGCTTGAAGTGTAAACATCTGATTTGGTCACTGAAAAAATAAAGGCTTATTTATAGTACGTACAAAAATAGCTATGTGGTCACCAGCCATGTAGCACTAATCAACCTGAACAAAAACATTTAGGGCCAGATTTACTGAGAGAGGTGCTATTTAGTGTGAGCAGTTAGAATAATTGCACCCGTTATTAGTGGCCGCGCTGTGTGGGACTTACTATAAGAAAGTGTGCTTTGTACCATGACAAGACTATTGGCAACAGTCCCTAGTCTCAATGTATTAGAGACATAGGCTATCATAGAACTGCCTGATATACAGTAGAGACTGCAGCTTCATTGACTCGTGTTGTATCATGTGAAGAACTTTTTCATAAAGAAGTGATACAGAGGCGAAGATAAAGCGTTTAAATTAATTTAGTAAAACCGGCCCTTGGTCTTTTATTAGCTTACCACTTTTGGTAAATTTGAGGACAGAGAAAGCTTCCAAGTGTTGGGCAGAGTGTGGAGAATAGAGTGTCATTTTTTACAATTTCAATAACCACTTTGTTTGCCGTGCCCACTGGGGAACCACAAGCTTCAATAGCGATGGGTGTAAAGCGCTAATATTTGTGCATGTGACTTTCACCGCACGAGGCCCCCATAGCTGCTTTGATGCTACCGGGAGGAGACAGCTCATAATTGGCCCTTTGACTCAAGAGGGGCCCAAAAGATGGACATCCCAATTAAAGAGAACACACACAGAGGGCGAAAAAAAAAAAGTTTGGATAGGACCCAAGTGCTTGTATTTGCCGACCGATAATGAAAGTCTTTGAGATAACACTCTTTATGCCTTTGACCTGTGCGCCGGAGCCATTCTTTAGCTTTTCTAGCACACATGCGAGTCCAGATATGGGTCAGAGATTTTAGCACACATTAGCGCACGTATGCCCCACATGCTGGGCTAAGAATGAGGAGAGTTAAATGAGTTGGCTAAAAGAATGGAAAAGAATGAAAGTAAAATTATATGTTTGGCTAAATGGCTAACTTCTATTTTAATAAATAATGTATTTTTTTAGTTTTAAAGAAGAAAAGCACAATTGTGATATATCCCTTTTGCATAAAACACGTTATATTACATGGGCTGAATTGTAACTACAGTGCCCAGAGACCCTTCACCAGATCTTGAGCCAGGATCTTGGTCAATATGTACCTGGGTGGAGGATCTGCCAATTGCATATATAGGTAATTGACTCCTAGTATATTTGCACATTGATAAGCATAGGTTTTACATTGGCTACCATAAGTAGTAAAGCTGCTCTACTTACTCAGTACTACTCAAATTACACAAAATTCAAATCAATGAATTATCCAGCATAATTGAATATAGGTATATAAGACTTTTGACATTTGATTTTCTGTGGGAACCTCTCCAGTCTGTGTGGGGTAGATGCATGTGAACCTGCCCCAGTGTTACAAGCCAAACGTATCAGCTTGGCCCTCAGCCCACTTCATTTCACTAAACTATTCAAGCTCAAGAATGTTCACTGGCCCCACTGAAACTGTGCCAGCGTCTCTAATGTTTTTCATCATCAGAGTATGGATGGATTTATGCACAGGCCATGGCAGGAAAGAGCTGAGGTTTTTAACTGTATACCTGGGTGTTAATTGGGACCTCCTGGACTGTTCCGCACACAATTTAATATTACGAGAATGTATTGCTGCTGGGACTGTAGCAGATTTACAAGGTTTTATTTTTATGTTAATGATAATATTCAAAGACATGGCTATGGAATGTTTATGGCTACATTGCAGGAATTCATAACTCTGTCAACAGGAAAATGTATCTTGAAAAATCATAACTACATCCATGACCCAGACCCACTAGATGGAATGCAGTACTTCATGATACATTTTATGAAATTTATACCGTCTATAAAAATATGCGACAACCACTTACAGTAGAGTGTAACACACAAACTGATCAGACAGTTAAATGGTTTTACAATGTGTTTTAAAGTTTTTTTGAAACTTTTAAAGGCTTATCAGTTACTATGATAAATTACAGCTTAGACCAGGGGTCGGCAACCCGCGGCTCCGGAGCCGCATGCGGCTCTTTCATCCCTCTGATGCGGCTCCCTGTGGCTTTTGAAAAATAATTAAGTATTTAATTAAAATGTATTTTATT
>JAVQKC010100973.1:0-13771 GCA_036025475.1 Philypnodon macrostomus | reverse complement strand
GTCCTGGTGGTTCAGTCATTAGACTCAGTTTATACTTGATTTAGACCTGGTGTAGTCCTGGTGGTTCAGTCATTAGACTTACTTGATTTAGACCTGGTTTAGTCCTGGTGGTTCAGTCTTTGGACTAGAGTGAAGTACAAGATTACTCCTGTTGGTTTAGTCCTGGTTTAGTCCTAGTTTAGCCATGGTTTAGACTTACAATCTAGACCTGGTCATGGGTTAGTCCTAATTTAGTTCTGGGTAAGTCCTGAATAAAGCTATATGCTTTTAGTTCGTGGGACACCGTGTTTTTTCTAAAATGATACCTATTGTAAAAAGATAACCACTGTATTATAGCTGAGCAATAAGAGGTTAGCAAATTGTGCCTGTGCTCATCACATTTTTGAGTTTTGGTGTGATTCAGAATGTCACAGCTGACGTAGACCAGCCTGTGTCTGTCTCAGTCCATCTCTGTCATTCATCCTCACTCCTCTGCAGACGGCCTGTGGCGATAAACCTTAATAAAACAAATATGGCCGCCCTCACATCCTGTTCCACATACTCCATTTCCTCCCTCTGCCGCCTACGGTGAGAGAACAACAGCCGAGGATAGAGCGAATGGACACTATCTCAAAAAGAGGAAGTCACAAATAAAAGGGCTTTTCTGTGAGATGGCAAAGGAATAGAAGTGCATATACACGACAGAAAAAAAACAAGATAGACAAGACTTTGTTTAGTTCTGGTTAAGTCCTGGTTCCAGTCTGGTTATGACCTGGTTTAATGCTGATTTAGTTCTTGATTAGTACTAGTTTAAGACCTAAATCTGACATTTTTTGGAAGAGAGTCAAAAAGAGAAAAGGAACATGCAAACCAGAATACCTAGAGAGCGCATACCTTCGCCGAGACAGCTGTTATAATAAATTGTTCCTTGTGTCATTCCTAACCTTCCCTGAAAATGTCATCCAAACCCAAGCAGTAGTTTTTCAGTAGTCGCTTACAGACGGATGCTCCTTGGCGGAGGTAATTGTTACATTATAGGGATGATTATAGAATTCTAGTTCAATTCATTCAAGTCATGGTTTCTTCCTGATTTTAACCTAATTTAATTCTAGTTAACTCTTGAATTTAAGCCTGGTTAAATTCTAGTTTAGTCTTTGTTTAGACACAATGTCAAATGGAGGAAGTCACAAATAATAGGTAATTTCGGTGAGCTGTGCCCTGCCAACGGACATGAAATCTAGTGCATATTCAAAACAGAAACACATATTTAGGACCATGGCCGCTTTCTATGTTTAGACTTAAATAATAAATTACTGGAGTCAATGAGAGATGTGATATTGTCTATATAAATATCTCAGGGCTTCACGTATTTGCTGTTAGTCATGTGATGTTAAGATAATGGTATTGTATTTGCTGTTGCCATGGATGTGCACTACTCATTGCCACTTGTTACAGAAACCAATGGGCATGCAGAAACTGAGCTGCCGTGTCCTCAGGAAAAGATTCGATTAACCTGTCTAGACAAAATTCCAGTAAATGACGATGCAAAAAGACATCACACCAGGTAGGAATTTTACTGGAGGGTAACACAGCATCTTGACAGTGGCCAGTTAGTTGCAGTGCAATGACACTAAAACCATATACTTTCACATTCATTTACAGGCAAGTTCGAGGGGAAATTTTACATTCAAATTTGTATTCAATCACTAACTTCCGAATGTTCTTTATAAACACGCTTTCAACTAGGCTACCATTTTCTGCACTGAGACATCTGCAGGTCTGGCGCAATGAAGAACAGAATATATGTGAAGCCTATAACCTTCAAAGATAGCCTACAGTTACAAAACATATGCCTTTATATCAAAGTATATTTACATTCCTTCTCATGTTCCATTTGTGTTTTTCTCCTTTCATCCTCTGCTGGCCTCCTCTCTCACCTGTCCTTCAGAGCACCCAGTGGCTAAGCCTTAACCCTATATCACTGATCCAAGACTGGTCCACTGGCAGGTTTCCCCCGTCCAACCAACATCCTGCTTCAATCCCCTGAGGGTTCTACCCGGGCAGCCTTTCAACTCCACAGGAGAGCGCACACACGCCCCCAAAGGGATCTGTGCTCTCAAACCCCTAAGCTGCCAGCGACTGAGGTAAGGAGGAGGTTAATAGTGGACAGCAGGAATAAAAGACTAGCAGCGGAAAAGATTATTGTGAGAATGGGATGATAATTTCTGGAAATTTAAATTTTAATGGCCCACCGAATGGACACCTAATGAGCCTAAATGGTTCCTTGAGGGGCCATCTTCTCAAAGGGTGACAGAAAGGTCAACGCCATCCATTTATCACGCCTTCTCTTCCATCCATCAATCCTTGTACTTTGAGTCCCTCATCTTCTATATATCACTTTGTAGTCATCTCTCCATACAGGCTACCATTCATCAAAGTGAGTTGGAGACAGAGACTCAACTTTAATATGTTTTTGTGAACTTCAGTGCACACAGAAGAGGTTCCATAAGAGGAGTTCTCAAACCGTGGTACAGATCCCACTGGATTTACTCAGAAGTTCTTTGCAGCTCAAGTCTGAATTCAGTTTAAAGGTGTATTCTGTAAGTTTCCTAAAAAAGACTTTATCTTACCCTCTTTTATGATGGAAAGTATCTAATTTGTCATAATTATTATTTTAATTAAGCCCCTTCCCTGGAGTCTACTGCAACATCAGATCAGACACTGTGGGTTACCACTTTAGTCCCTCCTCTGCCCTCTACAGACAACAGATGACACACTTTACATCATATAACAGAGCCAGATAGCCAATTTTAAGATTCTTTTTTAATATTTTATATTTATTTTAGGAAACGTATGTACTACACGTAACAGAGAGACAGAACAGTTTTGTTCCTTTGCTTTGGTGTGGGCAACTGCATAGTATTGATTTAGTCATTGGTACTAAATATATATTTGATATAGGCTCATTTTAGTCCAGTAAATTTACTTTGAGAGGTTACTTTTAAAGTGACTATTATTAGGTGTTGAAGTTGCAAGTTGTATTCCCCTGAAGGCTCGTGAATGAACTCGAGGTCTGCAGTGTATGGCACTGTTCATTATAAAAGATAGCGGACTGCTGTTTGGTCAATGTCTCTCTGTGCATTGTTATAGCTATCAAGCCCGCTCCCCTAAGCTTTGTGAAAAAATGCTGTCTGACCAAGTTTCTCACGTCAGCCTCGGTGCATCTCTGCATTCACACTTCTGATTGACAGGGACTGAATCGACAGGTGAGAGATGAAACAGCCACCTGTGCTTCTATATATAATGAATCCGTACATGTGTATAGGCTCTCTGTGCTGATCTGGCACTGTAGCACAAATGGCATTATAGAAGAATTTCTCTAGATAAAACCGTTTTTTAAATATGAAAAGTCTTTATTCCTTTAACGTCATGCCTCCTACAGAACATGTAGAATTGGAAGCCCCTATCATGAAGTGGTGAAGAGATCCAACAAACCAGAACTAAACGAAGAGAAAGAAGCAGGAATAATAAAATCTTGGCTGTTTTACTTACTAAAGTCATCAAAAACAAAATCTAGTGGTGGCAGTAAAAATCTGCTTCAGAAGAAATTTTTGAATTTCTAGAAAATTAAGGTAATATTTAAGGAATTCAGTATGTAACAGTTTCTGCACTACGGCCGTTCCTCGTTTAACTAGTTATACTTACTAATTGTGTGTCTGTGTCTTTAGCAGCCCAATGTCTAAGATCAGTTTGTTCTGGCTTATGTGGGTGTGCTGGCGTTATGTAGAATTGTAATGATTTTTCCTTTTGACCCTTTTTCATCTTTGTTTGTTGGTGTATCTAGGCCACAACATCTTCAGGACCATGGACAGCTCAATCTAGATTCACATTTATCATGCGTTTTTCAGATAGATAAAACATAAAAAATAACTGAAAAATGTCAATATGAAAATGTTAAAAATCGGCTACAGCTCGGCCATAAGAAGTCACATTTATAAATGGATGCAATCGATAAAACTGAAATGAACCGGGACTGTGTGTGTGTGAACACAAAGTTCAAGGTCAGGTTAAGGGTGTTAGGCTTTTGCTCTGACCCCGCGGCTTTTAAAGAGTGACTAATGTCATATGGATAGCTCACTGTGAAGACCGAAGGCTAAGATTATATCACAGCACACAGCCTTTATGTGCATGTGTGAGATTTGTTATGGTCCGAGTAGTTTTCTCTAGCGCCCCAGGCATTGTCATGATATGTATAACTCAATTACACAAGTAAACATCCACTAGCTTTAACTGATCCTGTATATAGGCTTTTGATAGTACGTATAACACAAGCCTATACCGGCAATTCCAAAACATTCTTTTCAATTTTACTTTTAGGTTCTCTTTGGATTTTTGCTATTTAGTGCATCCCAAAGGACCCAAGTTTAACGTGTACATGTTATTGGCAGCAGAACAGGCAGAGTGTGATTAGATATGATTTAAAATAAATGATCAATGGAGTCCCAGGGGATAGTGATGTCAAAGGGGAAGACTGGAGGGAATAGTTTCAAAACAATAAGCCCCAGCTTGAAAATAATGTAGAACAAGATGATTCGAATTGATTCATAGTGTAAAGTTGCATGTTAAAATAAAAAGGTGGTGAATACAGGATCAATAGATGAACAAGGACGATTTGGTTTCCAAGGAAATATCTGGTTCAATTACAATACTGGTTTCTTAAGTGTGTCCACACAACAGAACTAGATAGCCTGGTTTCCATTCTCATTTCCATAGCAAACTCACAGGCAGCTAAAGAGCACTATTCAGGTTTCTACTCCCAGTTGACTTCCTGAGACGTAATCAAACGCTAATGCTGGTAGCACGACTTCTGTTTCCACCATTGGTTCAATTCAGGTAAAACTGCCCATGTATAGCCAATTTAATGAATACTCTTAGTTTAGTTTTGAAATATTTTGTCTCATCAATCTGCATGGTCCTGTACTGTAAAAGAACAAGAGTGATGTCATCATGTGGTATTTCTAGGGAAAGCAACCATCAACTGTGACTGGAAAGTGTAGTTTCAGAATTAGATGTTCCAGGAATCGGATAAACAATAGCTGATCTGATGATATGATAGTATAAGGAAATATTATGTTAATTATCTCCTTACATTTAGTGCTCACAGTGATACTAATGTACAAAACCAGATTGTATTAAGATTGTTCAGTTATTTATTTTGTCCTCTTAATTTCACACTCTTAATCCAATAATCTAGATGAATCAATAATAATTGAAAGTTACATTTGTTATACATAACTGTCAGTGTTGCATATGTGACCAGTACCTGTTTTAAACATAGCTTTTTGTGCTTTTCTGATCAGGGAACATTCTTGATTTGAGTTATTTGGACGTAGTTCAAGAGAGTAATTACATTTCTGGTAGTGGTGCTAAGCTCAAAAGGCTGAGGTTAACGTGATAATGTTGTCAGAAAACAAAAGACTTAATGATAGCTCTGTGTACATGGGCATGGATTCTGTTGGCGGCTAATCCTAAAATATTTTGGTGTTTTACAGGCTTTAGTTCTGATTAGCAAAACTGCTTGGCAGAAGGCTGTGATATAGTTGGATAAAGAGTCTGAGTCGTAAACAGAATATCAGCCACTCAGCAGTTTGACTATAGTACTGGTTCAAGTTTTATGACAACGTTCACTCATGACAATGTTCCAGCAATGCAAACGATGGGACAAATACATAACAGCTGATTCAACTAAAAAAGTCTTACCTCAGGAGATGTAGTGAAAACTCTTAAATTCAGAATTCACATGATGCCACGGCTATATCATGATGGGCAGGTGAGGAGTTTTGGGAACCTGATCTCTTTGCCTTCACTGTAAAATGAGAAAATATAAACATTGAAATAATACCATTATACCATTATAACACGTTATCTTCTTTAGGTTTCAATAAACGGCAAGGTAGAAACAGCATGTCTGCAACATTGCATCAGTAAACAAGTTGAAGTGTGCGATCCTGTCCACGCACAGGAAGTATCAGTGACTCCAACAACCCTGACCATTGATCCACACATTTGCCCTTGCTTCATTTCCTAATCCCTCCTCCCTCTCCTTGTTATTTTCTCCCCATTATTTTCCCAATACGTAGTTCCCCTTCCCATGTCCTGTTCCCATGTCCTGTCTCCTCCGTCCTGCTGCCCTTTTCAGCTTCACTCCTTCAAAGGGAAGAAACAAAGGCTGCTTCTGTACCAGCTGAGCCAGCAGGATGGATGGAGGGATCAAAATGAGGAAAGTAGACAGCGAAAGAGGGCAAAGTGTCAGGTGGACAGAGAATGCATGAGAAACTGCTAACAGGAGACCACTGTGAGAACATATGAGAAAGGGTGAAATAGTGATGGCGATCATGGGGAATGTAGATGGGGGATGAGATACAGAGGAGATTTACAGATTGAGCTCACATCAATAGTGTGGCCTATTTGGGTGTCTGGTATCAGCAAGATCAGGCATGCACACAAAGACTTATTACAGACAGCCAATAATAAAATCTGCCTAGAACAGCACAAATGGATTGCACACATGCATTAAACATTCCTTGATATAGAAATCTACCTTTTCATATGGCATTGTTTGCAAGTCATATACTGTCCATATATATAATTAATTAAATCAATAATTAATGATTATATTGATAATAATAATACAAATAAAACCTTAACTATTATACAACAGGTAATTTCTTTGGATTGTATCCCAGCATCTATAGGTGAGATCCACCATTGCCCATGCTTGAGTACCTGGAAAGAACACGCATTAACACATGCAGTCACCACCCAGAGTCATATATGGTTTTAGATTGTATTTGATTGCATTTCATGACAAAGGATTGCTCTAAAAAGATTCTAAAGAGCAAAACCTTGTTTGATCAACTCAAACACTAGTAGCCAATGTAGTATCCCACAAGAAAAGCCCTGAGGTCATTTATAATTAATATTTTATATATGCAGTGTAGTGTGTTGTACTGATGTCCATGTTATTATAAGACCGAATGCACAGTAGGCCACATCTTCTACTGTTCCTGAATGAACAAAACCACCCTGCACAGAGAACCCAGTTGGTGAGTTTGAAAACGCTCAGTCAACTTCAGTTAAAGGGTTGACTAAAGGGTGATATTAATATGTTTTTGTCACAGGGGTTTGTGGGTCGATAGATAGAGCATTTACCCTTTAACTAAGTCCAGGTCTATCATATATTTACTGTTGTGAGATAGAGACACTGCCTTGGCTGAGGTCTCCCATTGCTTATTGTTGCACCATATTTCTAATCAACTAGATCGAAAATATATGTGTGCATCAATATTTGTGGGATATTTTTGCACTTTATATCCACTTATTACACCATAGGCAGAATATATATTTAAAAGAGTGAATTCCCAGTCCTCTCTGTGACCTTGTTGAAACACAAAGACCATACCTACAAGTGTATTGCAGTAAAATTAAGTCTTTGTCAGCAGATCTGCCACTAACAGGAGGACGGATTGAGTGGTGTTAATATGCAGGATCACACCCTTTATACTCCACAAGGACACAGGCGTCTCGTCCAGCCAATTACTTTCTCCTTTCTGTACACTTTACTCCTGGGGTAACTTTCACAATATGAATTACAAACTGACGTACATAATACATTAATAATCCCCTGTTTATTTATGAGTGTGTGTTTATATGTTTAAAATTAGCCTGAATTTCACCCCATGAGTCAGAAATCCAGCTACAAAGAGGAGAGTGAACAAATTGCCCAATGCACATGTTACATAACTTCATTGTCTGTTGCATCTATTTACAGACATAATCAAATCATCAGGTCATCTTTTCAATGCCTCTGTTATTGTTGTATTGTTTTTTATCTGGCGGAACACACTTGGCTTCTGCATAGACCCACTTTGCTACTACTTTACATTGTTTCCATTGCATTGCCTGTAGTTGGGAAGTGGGTGTTGCAAGCAGGGGAAAGAGGGCCTCAAAGGGACATTTTTTTTTTACCAGCGAGAAAGCAACCGCTCAAAAAGATAGTGTGCAGAACAGTCTAGTCCAGCACAAGTCTCTCTTTGTTGCACCTATTTACATAGGCATAAACAAAACCACCGAGTCATCTTTTTAATGCATCTGTAAGGTATACAAACATGTTTGGAAATGCATCTTACTGTCTGTTATCACAAAGGCATCCCAGCACTATGACATTTGTAAGCATCATCAAGCTCCACGCATTAAACTTTGATGCACTCCAGAGGCTCTGCAGTATTAAAGCCGGCACAGATAACAGCTTTATGTAAACTGTAGGTCAATAGTTTCCCAAAGTGAAGGCAACTTGTGCAGTCTAATGAGCGAGCGTCCCACGGGTGAGGGATGGGCTCACTATTCCGTTATTTTTGCTGTGCGCCTTCGCCTCCGTGCATATGGCTTAATGAGTCTGGGGTACCCGGGGTGAAACGCCATAACAACTTCTGCTCAACATGGCTTTCTGAAGAGATGCTTTGAAGATGTTCTCCCCCCCACCTGCAACAACAATATTCCATCCTCAGAAAAATGTCTCCCTAAAAATAATTACTTTCAATTATTCAATGGATTACGTAAGGCCAAACTCCGTAACTAGGCCGAAGAGGAATTCTGAAGCTTGTTTATGCTTTGTTTTAGAGTTCTCAGCCTGAGAAGTATGCAGAAGCTCCCCTGACACAAGACAGGAAGTTTAGATCAGTTAAGTTAATATTAGATAGAATAATAGATCGTATATAGACTCTCTTGGTAGAGTCTTCATGTCCACCCTTTATGTGGGATCTTCTCTCATCAGCCAAAGATATGCATGTTTTAGGACAATTGGTGAATTTCAAATTGCCCCTAGTGTGGCAGTAAATGGTATGTCAGCCACAAACCCTTTACTAAGGCCCATAGTTGCTGGATAGTCTCCAGTCAACCCACAATCCCTAATGGGAATATGCTATTTATTTTCTTCCCCAATTAGTTTAATAAGGGAAATCAATTTCAGCATCCCGAGAATTTTTAGATGTTTAATGCAGTATTAATTCTCATTTAAATGCCTAATAATAAAATGCTTACTAGAGGAATGAATGTGCTTCTGAGTCAATATTTGTGAGCTGCACTATGGGATGTTGTTTTATCTCAGCGTGAACCGGACTAATACAAAGACTGTGGAAGCCTTTTGTTCCAGTACAGAGCTTTGAAGCATTTTCAGAACTTAAGGAACTCTAAGAAACTTTAGTTGTTGTTTGTAGGTTTCTTTGTGGCTTTAATAAGTCAAGAAGAGAACTCAAATCTCTCATTTTAAACACGACTTTTGACTAAAAAGCCAAAAAAAAAAAAGCTGAACAATGATTTGTTAGTTGACTAGACTCTTCTCATGAAAGGTCAGTTATAAACTTTGAAAGCAACTGAATACAGGACATAGTAGATTTTTTATTATTATTATTTTTAATCTCATCCACTTCATCATAATGAGATTGTTGGCAGCCTACTAGGAAACCACAATCCCCTTGCGCTGAACCCTAATACAGAAAATCTAAAGACCATAATGCACTGTTCTTGTTCTCGTTTACATTGAATATACAGGATTATGCAAATATGCTAAATGCACCCATGGACTAAACTTCCTGAGTGACACTAAATGCATAAGATCCCTCCAAAGTCTAATCTTTATACAGTAAGTCAGTTCAGCCTCCATCGCTTTATAAGTACATAGACCACATCGCCTTATGTTCAATATGTGGGTGTGTTTTGTGTGAAACGGTTGACAGGGCCCATAGATAGGGACCATTGCCATCCAGCCCGCAAGCCACTCTTCCCTGAGTGTTTTAAACAGGTCAGTAAGCAGAAGAGCAGCATCTGTGAGTGCCAATTGTCTATACATTCAGCACGGATATACACATTTGTGGATTGTTTTTTTTTTTCTATATGAGATTATGCCAAAGAAAATTAACCAGTGTATCGACTATTCATTTCCAAATGTAGAAAGTCAATCAGCCTTTTTTCTAAATATGAGCTACAGTATTTCACACTCACATATTCAACCATTTTTGTCAGAACCAAACCCACTAAGTTTCAGAATGAGCATCAGTATTGAGAAAAAAAGCGTCATTTAAGTGTAGAATGTTTTGAGCATTTCAAAAACTGCTTGTCTACTGGGATTTTTACACTCCGCCACCTCCAGGTTTTAATGACTGGCTCAAAAAAGACTCATTTAAATGTCCTATATTATCTTGTATTAGATAAATAGTGTGTGTTTGATGTTGCAAAACCTAAAATGGTCACCTAAATATATCCAAAATAGACTGTGACGTGCAAAAAAGCATACTATAGGACCTTTAAACTGCAGTTTTGTAGGGGAAAATGACTGTGTTTGAATCTACCATGAAGCACACACCACTTTATTAGGTCCAACTGTTCCTAATAAAGTGGCCAGTGAGTATATAAACTGGTACACCAAGTTCTTGAAGAAACCATCCATTCAAGAAACTTCTAATGACCCGGACTGCTCATGTTTCAAGGAGCTGACATCATTTCTATGCAGTTGTTATGAGCGTCTCATCCAGAATACATGAGCTGTCTGGAGTTCGGACAGAGACAGATTTGTGGTGCTGCAGCCGGACAGCAGGTGGTTTATCAAAAGCCCGCTCCAACATGAGCCCATCACTCTTCCTGAACTGTGGATACAAGTTTTTCACATGCCAGATTTACTCTTTCTTTTAGAAATTCTCCTCCAAGTGTGCAAGAACTTTGTGATCCATTTGGCTCCTGCCCTTTGCAGCCTTTGATAAGCAAGCAAAATTAATAGTGTATGTTGTTTGGGGTTGAAAGATATAAAGACGAGGGTAGAGTCTGTGATCTGTGCTGCTGTGATAGTTAATGCACCAGTGATAGCAATTCGTAAGTAGGTACGTGGAGTTCTTTCTGTTTAGATTCTAGTTTTCTATTTAGTAAACCCTTAAAAAATACAAATAATGCATCGGTTATATATAGCGCTTTTCTCAAGACTTACAATTACATTATTCATTCCCTCCACAGTCACACCTGGTGGTGGTAAGCTAGTTGTGTAGCCACAGCTGCCCTGGGTCACACTGACAGAGGCGTGGCAGCGTGACCACCACCACCAAACACCAATCACACAACCACATTCATTCATAGGCAATGTGGGTTAAGTGTCTTGCCCAGGGACACAACGACGCATGGGTGGGGATACGAACCGGCTGTTTTTCTTTAGGAAGGTTTTTTACATTAAAATACATATAATACAAATTTGGTAGAATAGAATTGTTTAAATACATGTTTGTGTAGCTGATCTTTTGTATAAATAAACAGACCACTGAATGCATTACTATAAGGAGATATTTACTAGTGCCATTATGATTCTATATGTCCAGTGAATGTAAAGTTGAAAGTGAATCAGCTCAATACAGGGGCCTTCGCAGATCAGTAGAAATAAAGCAGGTAGAGAGCGTACGATAAAGAGGAAGATGAGTAAGGCCAATTAGCCGCAGGAGCATCGCTAACCTACACAGTAGTAACACAGAACAATATGGCCGCTCCCACACATTTTACTGGCATTAGCTCACTCCCAGAGGCGGGTAGAGTAGCCAATAATTCTACTCAAGTAAAAGTACCCGTACTTCTAAATAATGTTACTCAAGTAAAAAGTATTGTGCAGTAAAGCTACTCTGTAATTTATTTAAAAAATTAGTAAATGTAACTCATCACTACCCACCTCTGCTCACACTGCGCCATCAGACTACACGGTATTGCATAACAGAGGTGTGGTCAGTTGCCAGTGGTTACACAATGCAATGCGCACCAGCCACTTAGTGAATTTTAGCCGAGAAATGCGCTTCATTACGACCTCCACCAGCTGGGAAAATGGATGTGATGCAAATAAACCACATGCCCGCAGAACAAACACACGAGTACATCAAAAACAATGATATCACAGTAGACACCAAAACAAACAGCAGCTGTGGCGTGTTCTGCTGCGCCTCACGTACCATGCATCTTGTGTGCATGATGAAAGCAGGTTTGCATAGTTAAAATGGCTTGACTTATTACTGTTATCCACAATGAGATTCTGTTTAGTAATATTTCAAAATACATATGCTGGGTTCTAGCTGATTATGTCAACAGAAATGTAATGATAGACTTGTTTGCAATATCCAGAAATATAGTAATTATACCTTTTGATTTGGGTATGCTTTGTGTTACAGATCCATTGTTAGTTATGTACGTATTGTGACAAATACTCTATAGTTATCGTTAAGCTTTCTCTTTGTTGTTATCATCCTCCATCATCATCATCCTCCTCCATCATCATCCTCCATCATCATCCTCCTCCATCATTATCATCATCCTCATCCTCCTTAATCATCATCATCCTCCTCAATCATCATCATCCTCCTCCATCATCATCATCCTCCATCATCATCATCCATCATCTGCAATCATCATATTCCTCCTCCATCATCATCATCCTCCTCCATCATCATCATTATCCTCCATCATCTGCCGTCATCCTCCATCAACATCATCATCCTCCATCTGCCATCATCCTCCATCATCATGCATCATCATCCTCCATCATCATGCATCATCATACTCCATCATCATCATGCATCATCATCCTCCATCATCATCATGCATCCATCCTCTATCAATCTCCATCATCCTCCTCATCATCATCCTCCATCATCATCATCATCATCCATCATCCTCATCCTCCATTATCCGCCATTATCATCCTCATCCTCTATCATCCATCATCCTTCATCCTCATCCTCATCATCATCCTCCATTATCCTCCATTATCCACCATTATCATCCTCATCCTCCATCATCCATCATCACCATCTTCCTCCTCCTCATCATCCTCCATCACCCTCTATCATCCTCCATCATCCATCATCACCATCTTCCTCCTCATCATCATCAGCCATCACCCTCTATCATCCTCCATCATCATCATTCTCATCATCATCCTCCTCCATTATCCTCTATTATCCACCATTATCATCCTCATCCTCCATCATCCATCATCACCATCCTCCTCCTCATCATCATCCTCCATCACCCTCTATCATCCTCCATCATCATCATCATTTTGTAAAAAAGTAACGTGTGAGTATGAACTGTGGTAGAAAAATGTGTTTTTAGTGAGCCAACAAAAGGATTCCATAGTACTGTATCTCTGTTAAAAACCCACCTTATCTAACTGAACTGTTAAAGGATTACACTAGGAGAGGGCAGACAAAGCATTAGCCTCAAAATGATGAAGTAGTACCCATTACAAACAGATCTTCTAGTTCAGGGGTAAATGCTCTGCCAAAAAAAGCTAAAAATACATCCACATTTATTCCTTTACTGGCTCCTTCTGGCTGGAGTTTAAATCTGTTTGTATGTCAGATATATCGGTACAACAGCACAACATTTAAGGATCCAGGGAGATTCTCCATTGTATCTTGCTAACACAAACTTCATGTGAGCAGTAAAACAGCCATGAACACAAAACAATAGCTCTAAATGTAATAATAGCTGATATGTCCAATCTGCTTAAATGAGATTTTTAGACAATGTAGGTGACAGGTCATACATGAGCCATACATGTAAGCTGCATGTGTGTGTCTGTTTTCAAGGTTCTTTTTTTGAGACAGAGAGCTTTTGTTTACCTGCTTTACATGTTTCGACTACTTCCTGTAGTCTTCATCGGAAGCGTCACGTGATGTTACTGTGACGTGTCTTGTAGGCTGTTTAAGTA
>JAVQKC010100969.1:0-16635 GCA_036025475.1 Philypnodon macrostomus | reverse complement strand
ATAGATTGATGAATAGATGGATGAATAGATTGATGAATAGATGGATGAATAGATTGATGAATAGATTGATGAATAGATTGCTTAATCAGCTATGTGATAACTCATATCATTTTGTGTATGTTATGTAAACTCAGCAAAATACATTAAAAGTTTACAACTTTCAGATTCTTTTTTTGATTGAAAATATTGTATCAGTTCTAAAAAAGCCGGCTTGGTGCTTTCCCAGGTCTAAGAGTGAACTACTGTAGTTTGGTTCTTATTGGGACGGTGACAGAAAGAATTCTTAACGTAACGCAGCTTTAAGTTTAGAGCTTTTGTCAAAACGTACACTGTAAATATGTGTAGTAAATTATGAAGCTAAACAGACTAAGCTAATATTACCAAATGGCATGAGAGACAGAAATAGAGTGGGCTGATCTCAGGGCCTACTCCTGCAGGGACAATTCCCCAGAGACGGGTGTGGAACAGAGGCCTGGATCTCTGCTTCTTTTCTCAAGGTCCTAACACACTTTGTATTAGGTATTCATCCTCTTATAGTGAGAAGAGCCTTGAGGTTTTACATTGGTATACTGTACATTGACTGATTGCTAGCAGGTTTTCCAGGAGAAATTCCCTTGCTACTAACATTTGAATTTGTTTTTACATTGATTGACCCTATGAACACATTGACTTCCATTGGTATGTTAATATTAGCCGACATTCTACTGCATAAATGAAGTCATGTGTTATCCTCTATAACACTGATAGCTTCAGAATCGAGCCAGCCAAATAACACTTGACTTGAATTTAAAAACAGGAATGATTATAAATATGTCTTTTGCTTTTGCCAACATTATTCTAAGGGCCCAATTTCTCACACTGTCATGCATATGTCGTTCATAAACCTTATCAATTCAGTCACTAAATTTCCACTGTGGTTATCAGCTTTCCTCCTACAGAGATAAATGGTATGCTCAATCACATTTGAAGCTTTTTCCACTCCTGACATTTCTAAATCTTGTAACATACTAATTTTGGTTCTCAGACGGTGGTACTGGACCATTTATGTCCTGGTTTAGTCTTGGTTTAGATTTAATGAAAAGTTTGAGAACCACAGATGTTCATTTCTTTATGTGTGTGTAGAAACATGATCTTTAAACAAACTGTCAAAACATTAATCCTCATTTTACAGGTGCCATGATTTGAGAAATATGACTTATATTACGATGTAATTTCCAGTTAAAGTCCTACTAATGATTACATTTCTCACTATGGCATCATAATAGCCTACTTATTTAGTTGACAATACCTGAACTTCTATCAACGCAATATGTTTGTATTGGATAAATACAGTATGTGGCAAGCGTGTGTTTTTAGGCCTAGGTGAGTCATTCCAAACAGCCTGTCTGTCAGTCATTTGTCACCAAAGAAACTATTAGCAACAGTATGCCAGGATAAGAACTACCTCCATTTAAATAAATGAACAATGCAATACAATAAATTATGAACTCACTCCTCTGCATTCATACCTTGTGTAACTCTTCGCTCCTTGACTGCATTTTGATCACTCTAGCCATTAGCGCCCTCCACTGGCAAATACAAATAAGGACAGTCTGTATTATTACTTTATGTACATGTGATTAAAAAATAATATAATAGTTATATATAATGAAATGATGTGACCATACTTATCTTATGAATACCTACACATTAAAAGTAGCCTACAGTGCTTGACTTGTTCAGGTTCCAGTGTGAACAGAGCTAAAATTCTCTATAAAAATATCTATCCTTTGTCATTGGTGCAAAGCTAAATTCCATATTGTGTTTTTTGATATTTCTGTCATTGCATCAATCTTGTGGCTCTCAAATGACATTGCAGTTGAATAATATGCTGCTAAGTGGCCTTTAAGTATCTCTGCAATAATAGATGAAGAGCCACAAAAGATGGTGTCAACCCACTGCCCGACCTCATTATGTCTTCATGACACGCAAACCGATACTGCCCCGGACCAGGTCTGTCACTGCAGACACCCTCAACACAAACACATATTAATACAAAAATATGACTTGTTAGCTTCTTCAGATAAATAAAATGTCCTTAACTAGATAAATACTCAGATGTGTAAAATGTTAATATAGGCAGATGTGAGTCTGAAGTTTACATTTTCTGTCAGTCATTTGTATTAGATGCAATTGTTTCCTAATCCTAAACTGTATACATATTTGCGATATAAAAACACAAGTTCCTCATCAGAAATGTAAGCACTTTATTATTTACACCAGTTCAATTATTTCACAAAGCTGGTCACTGTCTAAATAGGAACATTTCATCTATTGGGATTTCTTTTGACAAGTTTAAAGACAATATCAAGTGAGTAACAGGATAAAAAAAGCAAAAAATCCCTGATGCCAGAGGTCAGAGAAGAAGGGTCACACTGGCTCCATATAATATAATATAAACAGTTACTACAGTACTGACTACATAATTCAAATAACTCTTACGATACAACCAAGGTTTGCAGACAACCACTCTGAATATACAAAACTTATGCAGAAAACCACACTGGGAGCACTTTTTACATGGGTCAACCTTCTATAAAGTATGTTGGTCCTTAGGCAATGCCCAGCCGCCTTGCATCCTAAGACCAGATCTATATCGTGTCCAATACTACTTACAATTAAATGCCCCTTTTCCTTCCCAATGAGGCCTATATTGCATCAAAGGCCTCATCTCTTTACTCAGTGTAGCGCTCTGCTGGGAGAATGTAACATAGATGTGAGTATTTACTTAAATTTACAACCCGGTGCAGTGATTCCTTGTGGATAATACACCCACAGTCCTGCATGCAGCGGCTGAGTGAATGAAGTCTGTGGTCATTGTGTAAAAGGATAACACATCTGTCACGTGATCTAAGTACACTCCTATTTTGGACGACTTTGGGCCTGAGATGAGACAACTGACACCCTTAAACTAATACATGTAACTGCTTTTGTCACAATACAAGTCCCACGATTTATCATTGTATCCAAACAGGCATTCAATTGAAGACCACCTTAATGGTCTTGTATGACACTGCTATGTAGACACCTTCTTCTCCACTCCACTCCATCTCACAGTAGCATTGACCTGTCAAGCTATCTTTGCTCAAAACCTAAAAGCCTATCTGGATGATTTGGATATAAGCGCTCCTTCATAAGTGTCACTCTTCTGTTGCCATCAGACAAAGCTAGCTGGGTGTGCGCTGAACCTCAGGAAGTCTTCTCTAGTTTTCACATCTGCTTTTCAACTTTACCCACGACTGATTGCCATCTCCTCCTGTTTAAGCACCTCCATATTTTTTTTTCACAAGGATATTTTACTGCATGGCTTCCAGCTCTTTTTGCTTTTGCGCTCTCTCTGTTTTCATAGATACCGTGTCATGATAGCAGATGCATCGCTGGCCATTTCGGCAAAATATCTTCACACACAAAAAAACATCTTGAGATCTTACACTGTTATGGTCATCAGCTGGAGTCTGAATGCTAGCCGTCTTCAGCTCCTCAACCAAATCTTCCAACAAGGTGTTTTTCATCAGGATAGGCCTAGAGAGAAAGTATCTTCTGCATTGAGGACATGTATAGACATTTCGCTGTGTGTCCCAATGGTTAGTGATGCTGTGACGTAATCACCAATATCATGTCAGGTTCTATTATGTGGCATTGCCTGATTGTGAGAATAAGTGGAACTGAGAAATGTGGCATTTGCTTTCTAGCATTGAGCCATTCTTTAGCTCACTTTAGTAACTTCCTGGGTTAGCAGGGGAAGACCATGATCCAACTGAGGTACTCTAATCTATTCACTCTATTGAGCTGGTCCGGGTCCTCACATGTAAGACACCTCCACTGTAAAGCCAATAGTATAGTTGTATGTCTTGGTTCAGAGAAGTGTGACTCGGAAGCAGAGAGATTATGTTTCTGAACCAGGCTGTTGAGTGTTCAGAGAGGACAATCTTCTCGGAGGGCACCCTTGTTCACGTATCACTGTAAAACTATGCCATAGGGTCAAGGCTCAGACCAACACAATGAGGCAAACTGTCAGTACAGAGAAAAGTAACAGGGATCCTTCTAAATAAATCATCCGGCTTAGCACTGCATGACAGATAATATACATTGCTTTATGGTGCCCTCCTGTTCAGTATGACCTATAGACCTACAGAGACAAGGGCCAACCAATGGGTTTAGAGTGCACGATACAAGCCTGTTGAGTACCTTTACAGACAAGGTATTCATTATCATCTGTTTTACAGTGTAATCATTGCAATTGGTTAAAAAGGCCTATGTTTTAGTTTTGTAAATTATTTTCCATTCACCCAACTATAGAAACAGACAAAACATATGAAGCACATAGGCTACTGTGTTGTTTAAAAACAGAACCAATTATTTAGATATATCCATCCTCTATTGCTTACATGCTCCTGATTGTTGCCAAGGTAACAGACTCCACATGAGGCAGGAGGAAAGTAATGTCCAGTTTCTGGTATAAACAGCTATAAGGTTTTGAGAAAGTGGCTGATGAGCGGGGGATCTTTGGGCCCCCAGAACAAGGACTCAAACCCCTCACTCCCCTCAGTGTCCGGCCTACTGTCCTGTCTGCTCCTTCTCCAGTGTGACTGGCGGCAGTGGGACAGTCGAGCTGTCAGTTTGAGCAGCTCCTGTATCACGCCCCTCACGTCCAGATGGTCCTGGGACGCTTTAAGAGTCGCAGAGTTGAAAGGGAACGTCCTGATAAAGTCCCCCACTCTGACCGGAGGAACGCCTTGTCCACTGTCGGAGGTCTGACTGGAGACAGTGTTAACTGTCTGACCAACACTGAAATAAACACAGCACATTTCAACTAGATTCCACACTTTTCTGTTCTTTCTATACCATAAAGCCGGTGGCAACAGACATGCTAATTAGGCCTCAGAAGGACATACACCTAATTTATACTTTTTTAGCTGAGAGAAATCATCAGCTCCTAAAAAGCTTGAAAAAGGCACGAGGTCACATAAACTATTAGTTATCTCAATCACTGTTAAATTGAACAGTGAATTCATCTCCATCTTACATAATAGACCGAGAGTTACCTGTGGATGTTGGGGAGCTTCCAGGAGCAGGCTGAGGGCTTTGACCCAAGCTCCTGTTGAGGTGTATCACATGACGAAGAGGAAGAGTCTGTCTCTCCAGGGGCCGCGACCTCAGCTTGAGTTTCATCAGTGTCAGCGGCGTAGTTTGTAACCTCAGGCAGGCCGTGCAGACGTGTGGTGATGGCTGGACACACTTTTGTCCTTGGTCCCAGGATCAAGTCCATTGTCTTGTCATTAGTATAGCTTTTAACAACTGTGGTTGTGTTCATGGTAACCATACCACTCTTAGCTGCTGGTTTATTCAATTCGACCGGTGGTAGGTGTCCTTTGTATCCCTTGACCAAGCCGAGCTGTCTGGTCTTCTTTTGACTTTTCTCTGTTTTGAGGAGAGGAAGTTTATCAGTTTGTGAGAGCTTCTTTTTGGCAATTTTCTTTGAAGACTTTTTCACATTTGTCACAGGCATTGAGACATAACAAGATCGATTCACCTTCAAAGACCCCTTTCTTCTCAAGGCCTTGTCCCTAAAGCGGTCCACCCATGTATAGTTCATCAAATCGATCAAATCACTCAGAAGCCCTTTTTTGACCGCGATGTCCGCTTGGCAGTCCAGAGTCAAGGCAGGACTATAGTTGACCTCCAGAAGCCATGGTTTTAGCTTCACATCAATGAGAATATCAAACCCAAGCAGCTCTACACAATTGGGACAGTGCGGTACGGATGGGGCGATGGCAAGAAGGGTCAGAGTGACAATATTGTTAATCCTTTGCCACAACAGATGTTCATTGATTTCTTGGATGTGAAGAAAGTGCCTAAATTTACTCATTGTCCACTTGCAGCCTTGACCGACTTTGCCCTTGTCAGTTTTGTAAAAAGGACTGAACTTATTAATGCTAGTGTTGGTGAGATGAGCGTAAAGGTTCCCTAAATGTGACAATTGATATTTCTCTGTGGCGAAACGCACCAGGCCTTCTTGATGGATGTAAACGGTAAGTGGATTGAAGCTCTTAACACAAACATAAATCCTCAAGTCAAATTTATAACCAGATATAAGCAGAGGGTTGGAGATGTAGCGTTGGACTATTACAGAGCAGTCATAGACCAAATCCTTGATGTCTTCAAAGATGAAGATGCCCCTGCCCCGGGAGAGGTTCACGGGTTTACAGATCCAGTAGACAGGCAGTCCGTGGCTCACACGCTGATGGTTGTACTCAGCGAGAAAGCGGGTGTAGTCATTTGGGAGGATGAAGGCGACCGGGCTGAAGTCATAAACGGGACCAAATGCGGTTCTCATTCTCCTCAGGTTACGAGTCAGGAAGTCCTAGGAGAAGACATTTTTATATTCAACTTGTCTAAGGAAAGACCACATTAAGAGATATCAATTTGAAACATTTCCTGTAGATTACTGACATAAATGTAAGAAGAAATGTATTTCTGTATGTTTTCTGTTTCATATGGAAAGTATGCATTTGCTACTCCTTCAAAGTCTCACTAAAATAGACAGTGACTGAGGATATTTTGTCATACAGACACATCACAGCTCAAAAGTCCTTGGTCACCTTGCGTGTGATGCCCACAGTTTTCGGGTGGTGGTTGAGCCGTTGCCATGGCATCAGGTTGTAGTAGTCTGACTTGTTGAACACAGAGGCCCTCCAGTACAGGTTCCAGTCTTCGTCTTCTCTGTGTCTTCTGTCATATTCCTCCCATCCGCGCTCCAACAGCACTTCCCGCAACAACTCGGGACCTCTGTCGTGCAGCCTGAAGACTAGGGCCACAGCCATGCAGCATCCTCCAGCTACAACCGGTCACTGGAAATGGTAGAAATGATAGAGAATACATTATGGCCAAATTGAGCTGTCAGAGGAGAAAAATGTACCCAAAATCTGAACTCAATTTTTGTTTAAAATATTTATACTCCAGTATTAGTAAAATGTTCTACCTCAGAAAATACTCATCCTACCAAGTACTGAGTCTAAACCAGGAAATAAAATTTGAAAAAAATCAATATTGAACTAAAACAATAATGTATAAAAATGCATTATAGACACACATCGATACATCAAAGAATCAGGTCTGAACTGTGCCAAAACCACACTCTGAATTGAACTAATTGAACACTTGAACCAGCTAAGACTGATTACCACTAGAAAGAACCCACATACCACCAATGATACTTACACCACCCTTTGAACCACTGATTTAGAAATATACAGAAACTACTGTACTAAACATACCCAGATAAAGAAATCAGTAAGACAGTAATCCATCATTCCAGGTAGAAATAAACTCACCAAGTGGCAGCCGTTTACTTCCTGGCTGCTCCTCTTTTGTGAGTGTGAGCCAAAGTGTTTGTTAAGGTAAATCTGAGACGCCCACACTAACCTGACACTGTCCCATCACACAGACAGGGATCATGGTGACAGCAGAGGCATTAAGAGTGCTCAGGTGAAGCAGCTGAGCATAAAGGAGGACAAAGGAGCTGGAGCTGTACAAACATGCTCAAACACAATACAACTGAAGGTGTGCATAGATACCTTCTGTATTATTTAAACGTGATCACAGATTATTTGTACGTACAGGTTAGGGTACAGTATAGGGCTCATTTCAACTAATCCCTGAGCTTTACTGGAGATGAGAACAGCCTTCCTCATCAAGGGCATAATAAGTGTCCCGATAGCTCCACCTACAGACCAATGTATAGACTCTACATACATAAGATACATACAATTGTGCCTGTCCTGGAAAAAGAAGTGCTTCAAACCGCATTTGAGAATGATTTTTTTTTCTACCATAAGTCACATTAGTGGTCAATAAGTGGTCATCATTGTTATTGGACATCAAGCAAGCTTTCCAGCATTTCCCCCTTTATACTCACAGATTTGAGTTTGATTGCATGTACATATGTTGTATTTTATTTTCCTGTATAGTCATCTTGATTTGCCTGTAGCACCAAGCCATGTCTTTCTTTTGTAAGTGGTAAATACTCGACACTTAATAAAACCTTCCTGAACGGGTTTTTCAGCATTTTTACTCATTACCAAAATGAAAGAACACAACAGTCTACAGTACTTCATACAGAGACTTTATGCATCAAATAACATCCATGATTACAGACACTGCAATATAGGCCTATTACGTTGCCTTTTTGATTTCGGAAGTTTTGCCAAACCTTCTCACAGCAAGCATATTCACTTATTCCAGTTGGTATTTATTGATTTGACTTTGGGCCTGAAGCAGAGTACACCCTGGGATCTATTCTCTTATGTTTCCAGGTAATCATTTTAGTCACTTATTATTCTCATCGCCCAACACTTGGACAATGGGATAATGTTGGATAAATGTGTATATAAGTTACATTTATCTTACAATGTTAAAATGTACTGAAGAATGTTACTAATCATGTGCTTTGAGAACTGTCTGCAGTTTTTGGGCTATCCACATCCTAAACCAGCGAGATAACACTTACAAGGACGTGTGTCACAACTGAAACCAGACAATGTACTCAACTGATACATTTGATTGCCACTGATGTATTGTTTACTTCCTTCCCCTTGAGAGCAGCGGGGGATTGTGTAACTAGGGAATCCTTCAATAAATAGAGGAGGATGGGTGGACAGAAGTCAGGGACGCACGGAGTGGAGTGGACTCACGCGTTTGTAACTGAGACTTCTCTCCGTCCGCCCTCCTCGCGAGTAAAGCCATTAATCTCTCTTGAATTCCTTCTTATGTTATGTTGGTGTTCTAGTTATGACCCATCAGATAATGAGCTGAGTAGATCACAAATCTGAATTGTTTTTAGTTATTTAGTTCAATATTGATATACTGTGAATAACAGTGAATGGTATTCCAGAAAATGATCTTAAAGGTCTCTCTAGTAAACTTGGCTTGTCTGAGAAATCGACGAAATCGAGTCTTCCTGGTGAATCTTTGTTTCCAAATCCTCCCAGTCGTTTTGGTGGACCTACAAGAAAAAATGTCATGGAGTATTATTTATTTTAAACAAAATAATCATTGGTTTATTTCAACAGGAAGTGTTACTACAGTGATAAAGTGTGTTTCATTTATTTATGTCTAGCTCAGTCAGCTCCAATCGCTGCCCCATTTTAGACCACATGTTGTTGAGATGCTCCATGGTTGGCTTTTTATTTCTGCTGAAGAAATACCTGCAAAAAACTTAATATACATTCAGTTTTAGGTATTAATTAAAAATACATGGGACATTATCATTTTGTTTCTTACCGGCCATAGTGCATTATAGAGTCTATGTCGTAAGGTTCACTCAGGGTGTCTGCCCTTTTTATGTCAAAGTTTTTCTCTTTCCCTTCAAAATAAATGTGATGAGCTGTAAGTATATGGTTGTACTCCTCATAATTCCGTCACCGGAGGCTGGAGAATATCTAACTATGGGCCTACATTGGAGTACGTCTAGGCAATGGCCAGTTCGATGTGGGCTAATACAGACATACTACAACCAGCCTCATTCTTCACTATAGGCAATTTCCAGTCACCCATTCCATGCATGTTTTGGCTAGAGAAGCAACAGTGACACAGAGGGGACATGCAGGTGGGCTAACAACTCCTATAAGAATAACAACAGTGGATTTCAAGTGACTCAGTTACAAGACTTACCTTGCTTTATATTTTTCTTGTTGACTCGAACCATAGTGGCCCCGGTTAAAGCGGGTGTGTTTGTGATGCAGTCCCAGAGCGTGCATGAGGTTGTCCACCTTACAGGACTCTCCATAATACAACAAACACACAAGATGAGATGCATATTTATCCCATATGCACCCCTCAGTTAAACTCACCCTTTGCCCACGAGAAACCGGAGGTAGTCCTTTTCTGCAGTGTGTTTTATAAAGAGCATATGTTGTTTGTGATCATCTTAAAGGCAGCTAGGATCTTAGGCTCATGGGACGCTACATACAAGAGAACAATTCATCAAGTTTCATTGTGACTCTCTAGTAAATTGTGGACATTTTGAACCCAACAGCCTACCAAAAATAATATTTTTTTGTTAAACAGAATGTGAAAATATTTTTGTTAAAAAGGGGCAGAAAATATAAGATATATTCTTCTCTCTGCTCGTTTTCTTTCAAGTTTTGTGATGTCATGTAGACACTTCTGATTGTTATCAAAACCAGAATGTAATGTCTCCCTCGTGAATCAAGCCTCCATCATCTGTTTGACAAAATCTATTAACATTGTCCACTGAAAAAAAAACTGTGCATAACTTAAAAATGTACCTTCTATAGTTTCTGAGCTTACTATTATTGGTGGATCCAGCACAGAGACATCTAAAGAGAGAAAATACACTTTAAAACAATAAATGTAATACAGTATCTGAAATATTATCCACCATCCTGTAGTGGGATTAGTCATGTTCTTGATGGGATTTCAAGACAATGCTCCACCTAAAAGAAAACACACACTTAATAACCGTACATCTTTTTAAGTTCTAACACTGATGAGCAGTTTCACCTTTAGATGAACGGGGTGCATTAAAAGTGTCATTCAAGGGTATCTGAATGACTAAGGATTAAAATGTAAAGAATATAATATCTCCCATATTGTAATAAATTCAAACATAACTTCTCTGTCCATACATGGGAATTCTATAGCTTTCTGTGTCGCATTTAACAATATGTTTCTAGCTAAACCAAGATAAATTGAGACCTTTCAAAACTGCATTGAAGTTTGCTGTATAAATATAAAACATAGGAAAGCGGACCCGCCTTGATAATCAGTGCTGTTTACATCTATCACATTTATAGGTAAATATTCTCCAACTGAATAAAAGGCAAACTGTCACAAATGTTTTGAGAACACTGAAGATGCAATCACTGTTTTTATTTACCTGATAGCAAGCAGAGAAACATCAGAAACAACATGACTCTAAACCAAAAGAAAACCAAGAAAAAGCTGACATTCAGCAGCAGACAGCAGGCGGCTACTCACTAATTATCCCAAAACTCAATCTGAACACAAGGGGGCGTAGCAGCTCTATGCTAAAGGTAAAAATAGACTAGTCAAAGCATTCTGCATGTCACGTCTCAAGATAAAGCTATAAGAAAATGGCCTTATCACTGTTGCACAAATATATATGATGGCCTTTTTTTCTGTGTTAAGAAACAATCACAATGACTTTGAGGCCACAATCTGAAATTTTGAGGTGTTCAGTTCATTACCTATTATAATGATAATTCCTCACCTAAAGCACCAATCAATTAGTTCTGGAGCCAAGCCCATAATGAGAGAATCCTGTTTATTCAAAGAGAGGTATTCTTTTGCCTGAAGTAGGAGCAGTCAGCTGATTGATATTTTGATTGATAGGGCCTATGATAAGCGTTACTATCCAGAGGCGTAACATCAGGCAGTGGTGCCAGTCATTTTGAACTGGGACTCAAGAGAATGGTGGGGCAAACTGGGAAGTCCATCACTAAACAACAATATAACTAGGCCTAAACCCGGAGTTAACTGGGCCTAGACACTACAGGGTGTGTAGACAAGAAGAAAAACTGATCCAACCAAGGTCTGAAACTATCAGGGCGAAACCAGGACCCCTGATTTACGCCCCTGCTTTTACCTCAAACTCCGGATATATTATACATGAATAATTAATAATGGTCTCTAATTATGTTACATGTCACTTTTTGTTGTTTTATTTTGCGCTGATCAGGCTTTCCCCCGGTCCGTGACCCTCCCTGAAGAGTGTACGTGTCATGTGATGTCCCGTCATGTGGTGCAGTCACTTCCTACTGATTTGCCTCAGCGCTGACACACAGGGGTATTGCTGTATCATGTTGTAGTTATTCCCTTCATTCATTGGAGTAAACGTGTTATTTTTCTTCGGTACGAGCCCGGAATGGAGCGGCTTTTCTGGCGTGTTTTGGTGTTTTGGGGATGTCTGACGGTACGATGCAAAGCGGAAGGAGACACCAATTCGTGGTACCAGGATCTCTGCAGGTGAAATGCACACCTTCAAAAAAAACAACACGATTGCAATATCATCACAAAAGGGTGTCTGAATATTCCAAGTCTAATGTTACTAGCACAGAAATAGCACAAAGGCGTTTATTGAAAGTCTCGCGTTATTTCTGATATAACAACATCAACCGTTCACTTCATGAAATTAGTCTTCCGAAAGACTCAAAGTAGGAACGTATAAAATATCAGTATTGTTCATGAACTAAAACACGAAACACCTGTTGGATGTGGACTAGTCAAAGTTTTATTTATGTAAAGAAGCGTGGACTTTAGACGTTCCTATAAGAGATGTTTATCAGTCAGTCGCGCTAATGCTATATTGTTAGCTACAGCAGCTAACTGAGACAACATTATCGCCCTCAACAATATAAATAAAATCAGAAATAGTTCAGAAAAAATATTATAGTGTGCAATATCACAACATTGTATACCTAGTCTGAAGTTAACAGTCACAATGCAAAAGGTCATGTAATAATTGGTACATAAATATTTTATGCAATGATATTCCTTTTAATTCAAATGTATTTTACTGCATAGCTACTTTTGGTTAGCCTATTTTGGCCCAAATTGTTATTTTCACATTAAACTCGAACATTGTATAACCTAGATCCTCCTGTACAACCGAAGTAACAAATAGAAAGAGAACTTATTGACAGTGTTTAAATATTGACACAGCATCAGAGCAGAAATGATAAAGTAGCTAGGCTGGCTGCAGAGTTACTTCCTTCATTTGGGTGATTTACATACTTCATCTTTTAACTTGAACTTTCACTTTCCTCCAAACACTGACAAGCTTTCATCTAAACACAGTGAAACTAAGCTATTTGACATCAACAGTATTTCCCCCCCATCTTTTCTGTTCTCGTGGTAATGTGCTCAGTTCAATTAGGCCGTCCTTATAGAAAGCCCAGGCCAAATAACGTCCTGTATAAGACTTGTTTTTATTATTGTGAATGTCTACAAGCTGCAGTTGTATCCTTCAAATGCACCTTTCAATGTCTTCTCTTTTGTGTTATGTTTAAAACGTAAACTAATTGTGTCATATTTTTGTCTTGCAGTTACAAATGGGAGGCCATAGACCAAGATAACAAAGTTAGCTACAGTTTGAAGCTCTGTGATTCTTCACCGGACACGAGCTGTGGACCAGGAGCAGCAGTGTGTGCTCATAATCAAACCACCAACTCTGACCACACTATTGGTGAGTAGCCATCAGTAAACCACAACATTTAAAAAGTCTTCAACTGTTCCTCTCCTAGCAATTGTGTTTTGAAATTGCCTTCTGAGTTAGGTGTTTTTTATAAGGCATATATGAAAGTTTACTACTGCCTCTGCCTGTCTTCTGCATTGCTCTTTGTCCCTGTTATGTCTCTTGTATCTCATGACCAACACGTGGCAGACGGTTTCACGGCTGTTTAGGGGCAGTACCAAGAGTACTGTGGTGCTATCATTGCTTTTTTTCATTCATGTGGCCTCTCTCCCTCCTAAGCATGAAATGGGTAATTTCAAGTGTGGAATACAATGCACTACCAAGGCTACTGTCTTAATAAGCTGTTACTGTTTACTCATAGAGCTGCAGGGCTTTGTGATGTACTTGTTTTTTATTTTATTGAATAAACAGGTAAAGATGTAGGGGCTGCACAAAAGTATTGAAATAACCCATTGACTGGCAATATTTTATTTTTTGAAATAATACCAATGAAATAGGCTTTATATAATTTTTATCTTATTTTGAGTGTAAATTTCTGTCAAATGGAAAACCATAACCTCATTGCGCCATAGTCTATTTAGTTTCTTTTGACATATTGTATTTCCAGTGAGGCCTTACTAAATAAAACCCTGCTGTAGTGGTTATCAGGCTGTCAGCTGATCTGCTGAAACTGCTGCGTGTCAATGCTATCCACACTGTCCTTCTGTGTCTAATCGTCTCTGAGATTTAGCCTGATGCCAACAACACACTGGCATCTCATCTATTGGAAGAAGAAAAAAATCAATTTTCTTTTAGGCTCTGCGGACATGTTTTTTATGCAAAGAAAGTCACTTAAGGTCTTCAGATGTATTAAGCTTACTCTACATAAAATAATGCAGGTGTGTGTGAAATCATGTAGGCTAGTGGTTCTCAGCTGGTGGAACAGGACCTCAAAAGATTGTCACAATGAGGTAGTTAAGTTAGTTTTCTCTGTCCAGCCTGTCTTTAGTAACATATTTCAAAACGTAATGGTCAAATTTAGATGAAAGGCTCACTACAATAATTTGATATATAGATTATTCTAATAAATGTATTTAGAGTGTATAGTTTATGATTCTTTTGTCCATTTTTATACATAGACTATGCTGAATTTGTCTTAGTCCCATGAAGTTGTGAGAAGTTGTGGTCACTTTTAACTACTTCCCGATATTTCAGTTTCGATTACTTCAATGACTTTGTCTTTCACTTCTTCAAAAAGACAAACTTCCAATCTAGACACAAGTACTTCTATCACACCCATAACAATTTGTACCACATCCTGAAGTCGTGACCTGCTTGTTCACTTCCACCTGCATATTCTCTTTCTAAGCCTTTTTTCAAAGCCTTTTCAAAGTTAAGAATTCAGCAAATGACGACAAACAAGAAGTAGCGGCGTCACGAGATGGAAGAGAGTTTAATCATAAAAGCTGACTTAGTATCACGTGACCCAGGGACATATCATCACAACTTAAATGTCCTGAAACTCAAATAGACACAAATGTTATTACTCAGCTGGTTGTGACACTATTCGTTCTCTGTCATACTTTGCCATCATTGTATCTGGTTACAAACAAAAGCACACTTCAATAAAAAAGTGCTTAGATCCAAAAGCTCATAGAAATACAACTATGTGAGCTGTAAAATATGAACGAATGAATAATAGACATCAAGATCTGACATTGTTTCATCTTTATTACCTAATTGTAATGCAAAACACATACTAGCACTAGTAATAAAACTGTTCAAGATCATGTAAAATGCAGTTTTGGAATGTTTTGCCAGTAAGTTTTTTTTATGCTACTAATTCCACTTAATAAGTCCTTTTTTCTTACATTAAAACATCTTGTTGAACAGCAAATGACAACACTGTGTACTCTGTTATGGTGTAGACTGATAAGAGCATGTTGAGACATTAGGCTCATGCTTTCTGTGTTACTAGGTCACATTATCAATTAATTTGTCTAGAGTCACCCCCGTGTCTGCGTATGTTTCACCTACCACTAAACACATGTACAATAAACATTCCATTGGGACCAGGACTCCCCTGAAAAAGAGATTCTGAATCTCAGTGGGACTTTCCTGGTTAAATAAAGGTAAAAAAAACAACTCTCAAGCTTATCTTAATACAGTTACTTATGACTTATTCCATTTGTGCCACCAGCTGACCTACAATGACTTTATTTAACTCATGAAGTCCGAGCCATCAAGACTACCATATTTGCCATGTTTTCTTTTGAGGATTTATTATAATTGTGTCCTTTTAGAGGCAGAGATTAAAGGCAGTGGGCTTATTTTCAGTTGGACTTTGAACATATATCTTCTTTGGTTGCCCCTGAGATAGTTGTTTTACTTACTTATTAGCACCTCCATATCTAACTTTTAAGTTTAAATGCCTAATTATGTTTCAGTAACTATATTCTTGTGTCTTTTTCAGGTGAGTTGTCACAGAAGAAGCTTACTGGTTATGTGCTGGATTTCAACAGCACAGAGAAATGTCCAGGAAGCCCCAACAACTTTCAGGCCAGCTTCAGCTTCCAGTGTGGGAAAACTATGGTCAGTATTAGAAGTTTGGCAACGTCATAAAACTCTAAACATATTTGTCCTTCATTTATCATAGACACTGCCCCCCAAAATCACTGTTCTAGCTTTTTAACTAATTAGGATGGTTTTGCCTCTAGCAGGGCTTTACATTAACACTAGACAACTGGTCAAACACTAGAAGATTTCAATTCTGGCTTGTTTCACTTTTAGTCTCACTTGCCACTTTGGCCAGATGGATTTAATGTTTACATATAGGCTATTGCCCCCCCCAAAAACCATGGACCATACAAATACTTTAGAGGAATAAAGTAATAGTAATACAGAAAACATTGATGTTGACAAATAAACTAGATTAGGTTTTTGTTCATATACTGGTTTTCCAATTGAACTAGCTCTGGGGGACCCCTTGCAATCTCTGACACCCCCCAGAGCCACCGGGCTATTGTAGTTTAACATAAGAGGTTCTCCTAATGCCATGTTAAAGTATACCCTTCTTGTGTACTGATTCATTAAATCAAAAATCAACAAACGGGTGGCAGTGGCGCAGTGGGTAGGCACTCGCCCTTCAACCAGAGGGTTGGTGGTTCGAGCCCCCGTCCGAGCGCACACTGTCGTTGTGTCCCTGGGCAAGACACTTAACCCACATTGCCTAGGAATGAATGTGGTTGTGTGATTGGTGTTTGGTGGTCGGAGGGGCCGTAGGCGCAAACTGGCAGCCACGCTTCCGTCAGTGTGCCCCAGGGCAGCTGTGGCTACATAGTAGCTTACCACCATCAGGTGGGACTGTAGAGTGAATGAAT